>CM050169.1:82284744-82297244 GCA_027410445.1 Discoglossus pictus
CTAATTGTGCCCAGGTGAGAGGGGTGTGGCTTGACTGTTAAACTTGTATAAAAGGTTTGTGAGCTGGTTTGTGGTCTGTTTACAAGTTGATTTACCTTAAAAAGTAAAGGCTGATAAACTGCAGAGTGCACTAATTGTGCCCAGGTGAGAGGGGTGTGGCTTGACTGTTAAACTTGTATAAAAGGTTTGTGAGCTGGTTTGGGGTCTGTTTACAAGTGGATTTACCTTAAAAAGTAAAGGCTGAGAAACTGCAGAGTGCACTAATTGTGCCCAGGTGAGAGGGGTGTGGCTTGACTGTTAAACTTGTATAAAAGGTTTGTGAGCTGGTTTGGGGTCTGTTTACAAGTGGATTTACCTTAAAAAGTAAAGGCTGATAAACTGCAGAGTGCACTAATTGTGCCCAGGTGAGAGGGGTGTGGCTTGACTGTTAAACTTGTATAAAAGGTTTGTGAGCTGGTTTGGGGTCTGTTTACAAGTGGATTTACCTTAAAAAGTAAAGGCTGAGAAACTGCAGAGTGCACTAATTGTGCCCAGGTGAGAGGGGTGTGGCTTGACTGTTAAACTAGGATAAAGGATTTGTGAGCTGGTTTGGGGCCTGTTTACAAGTGGATTTACCTTACAAGTAAAGGCTGATAAATTGCAGAGTGCACTAATTGTGCCCAGGCGAGAAGGCAGAAATTAATAGAAACCGGAGAAGGGGAACTTGTGAGCTTGCAAACATTTTCAGTATCAAGTGCAATTCTAGTAAAAGCCTAGGAGTTTAAATAAAAGGAGGGCCTTCAAAGAAAAGGGAGGGCAGATTTATAGTGCAAAGGAGGAAAACTTTATATAAATATATTATATTATATTCTTTATTTTTCCCACTGAAATTTCGTAGACAATAATAATAATTATGAGTCAGTCCAGTGGCAACCTTATTCAGTGTACATCCTGTCATATGTATGCAATACTGGAACAGATGATCCAGGGTCCATACCTCTGTGAGAGGTGTGAGCATGTTGCCTCTCTGGAAGCTCAAATTGGAGATCTGGAGAGGAGAATTGCAGCACTTAGTGATATTGCTCCACTGGAAAGGGGGTTGGTGCTCACTGAGCACAGTTTAGCTGGGCCTAGCATGGAGGGTGGAGCTGGGGCTAGTGAGGATGTCCAGGGAGGCAGCTGGGTTACAGTTACAAGGGGAAGCAGGGGGAACAGGAGGAGGCAGGCCAGTTCTGAGTTGGCAAACAACAGATTTGCCAGATTGAGTGAAACTGTTGGTGATGTCCATTCAGGAATGGCAATGCCAGATAGAGCTGTTCCCTCTAACAGCCGGGCGAACAGCTCTACTGGAGAAGAGGGAGGGCAGAATAGGCAGAACAGACAGGTTTTGGTTGTAGGGGACTCTGTTATTAGGAAGGTAGACAGGGTGATTTGTCACCCAGATCCCAGCAATCGAACAGTTTGCTGTCTCCCGGGTGCTCGGGTTCGTCATGTTGTGGATCGGGTAGACAAATTATTGGGAGGGGCTGGAAATGAACCGACGGTCTTGGTACATATTGGTACCAATGACAAAGTTAGTGGAAGATGGAGTGTCCTAAAGAATGATTTTAGAGAACTAGGTAATAAGCTGAAGGCAAGGACCTCCAAGGTAGTATTTTCTGAGATACTACCAGTGCCACGTGCTAGCCCAGGGAGGCAGAAGGAGATTAGGGAGGTTAATGCGTGGCTAAAGATGTGGTGCACTAAGGAGGGGTTTGGCTTTTTAGAGCACTGGGCTGACTTCTCACTTCGGTACAATCTCTAAACTAGTAGGTGGGGGGGAGGGACTAGATATAAGTAATGGGGTAGAAAGTGTAGAGGGTATAAGGGATGAATTAACAACTCATAGGGGAGGAGATGGGGGGAGGGGTAGTATAGTCAATATGGAGGTAGTACTAAGTAATTCAAGTTCAGTGGCAGGCACTTCAGAACTACAGACTCATAACATAAGGTGTATGCTTGCTAATGCCAGAAGCTTGCCAGGAAAAATGGGAGAGTTAGAATTATTAGCAATTAATGAAAAATGGGATTTAATAGGCATTACCGAAACGTGGTGGGATGAATCTCATGACTGGACTGTTAATCTGGATGGTTATAACCTATTTAGGAAAGATAGAGGCAATGGTAAACGACGAGGAGGGATTTGTCTGTATGTTAAGCCTGAATTTAAGGCTATAGTCAGAGAAGATATTTATGGTGGACCTAGTGATAAAGTTGAATGTTTGTGGGTAGAGTTAAATAGCGGAGCAGCAAATTCCAAAAGAATATTAGTAGGAGTATGCTATAAACCCCCAAATATAGCTGAAAGTGAGGAAATACAATTATTGTTACAGATTGGAAATGCAGCTAAGCAAGGGGAAGTTTTAATAATGGGAGATTTTAATTACCCTGAAATAAACTGGATAAATGAGACCAGCAGTTCAGCTAAGGTGAGCAGGTTCTTGAGTACACTCAGGGATCATTATCTGGCCCAGGTTATACAGGAGCCTACTAGAAATGAAGCTATCTTAGATTTACTCATTACAAATAATATTGATATTGTATCAAATGTTGAAATAGGGCAACCTTTGGGAAACAGTGATCACAACACAGTCTCATTTGAGATTGAATTAAAAAAACAAAACTGTAAGAGGTCAACAAAAACTCTTAATTTTAAAAGGGCAGATTTTAACGGTCTAAGGGCAGCAATACAAAGTATAGACTGGGACAGAGAACTGATAGGTAAAAACACTGAACATAAATGGACAACATTTAAATCCTTACTAAATATTCATAGACATCGGCATATACCATGTGGGAATAAAAGTAAAAGGAGTAAATCACAACCCATGTGGCTTAACAATGATTTAAAGATCAAGATACGGAGTAAAAAACAGGCATTTAAATTATACAAACAAGAGGGGACAGAGACTGCTTTACGGGAATACAAGGAAATCAACAAGGCTTGCAAAAGCGCGATTAGACTGGCTAAAATAGAAAATGAAAAATTAATTGAGTAAGACTAACCCTAAAATATTTTTTAAGTATATTAATGGGAAGAAGGCGAGGAAGGAATCTATAGGAACATTACAATGTGAAACAGGCTGTCTGAAAATTAGTGACCAGGAAAAGGCAGATGAGCTAAATAGGTTATTTTCCTCGGTATACACAAGGGAGGTACCAGTGGTTGGGACACGGCAACATAATGGGGCTACACTACCTTTGCCAAATAATTGGTTAACACAGGAAGTAATCCAAAAGAGGTTGGAAAAAATAAATGTTAATAAAGCCCCGGGTCCTGATGGAATACATCCAAGGGTACTAAGGGAACTGGGTTCTGTAATAGCCAAACCATTATATTTAATTTTTCAAGATTCACTCAACACAGGGTCTCTACCAGATGACTGGAGAAAAGCTGATGTGATACCTATATTTAAAAAGGGAGCAAGAGCAAATCCAGGGAATTATAGACCAGTAAGACCTCACTTCTGTAGTGGGGAAGCTTTTAGAAGGGTTAATAAGGGATACTATACAAGAATATGTATATTTGAACAGGATTATAAGTAGGAGTCAACATGGGTTTATGAGGGATAGGTCATGTCAAACAAATCTAATTAGTTTCTATGAGGAGGTTAGTAGGAACCTGGATCAAGGCAACTCAGTGGATGTAGTCTTTTTGGATTTTGCAAAGGCTTTTGATACAGTGCCACATGGGAGACTATTGGGCAAACTAAGGGATATAGGAATTGCAGTAAATATCTGCTCATGGATTGAGAGCTGGCTAAAAGACAGGAAGCAAAGGGTTGTTGTAAATGGAACATACTCAGATTGGACTAATGTGGTAAGTGGGGTTCCTCAGGGTTCAGTATTAGGTCCTCTCCTTTTTAACATATTTATTAATGACTTAGAGGTAGGATTGGAGTGTGGTGTCTCCATTTTCGCTGATGACACAAAGTTGTGCAAGGTAATTAAATCAGAAAATGATGTGCTTTCCCTCCAAGGGGATTTACATAAAATTGAGGAATGGGCATCTAAATGGCAGATGAGATTTAATACGAATAAATGTAAGGTTATGCATCTGGGAAGGAAAAATAGCCATGCTATTTATAATCTTAATGGAGCAAATCTAGGTGTATCAGATATTGAAAGGGATTTGGGAGTGCTTGTGGACAACCACCTAGGTAACAGTGCTCAAAGCCAAGCAGCAGCTGCAAAGGCAAATAAAATATTAGCATGTATTAAGAAAGGTATAGAAGCCAGGGAAGCAAATATAATTCTGCCACTATACAAATCTCTAGTACGCCCTCATTTGGAATATGGAGTACAATTTTGGGCACCACTTCATAAAAAGGACATTTTAGAGCTGGAAAAGGTACAGAGAAGGGCAACCAAACTAATAAGGGGAATGGAGGGGCTAAGTTATGAAGAAAGACTAATCAAATTAAACTTATTTACTCTAGAAAAAAGGCGTCTAAGAGGAGATATGATTACCTTATATAAATACATCCAGGGTCAGTATATAGATTTGTCGGGGGTGCTTTTTGTGCCAAGAGGTTTTCAACTGACAAGAGGACATCCCTTGAGGTTAGAAGTAAAAAGATTCCACCTCAAAGAAAGAAAAGGGTTCTTCACAGTAAGGGTGGTTAATCTGTGGAATTCTCTACCAGAGGAGGTGGTGACAGCGGATTCGATAGATAACTTTAAAAGGGGACTAGATTTATTTCTAATTAAAAAGGGTATTCAGGGTTATCATGGATAATTAGAGAGACAGTAATGATCCAAATTTAACATTTCCCCTTTAGACAATTGGCTAAGTCTCGCTTTTTTTTTTTTTTTTTCTTTCTATTTGCCTTCCTCTGGACTAATTAATAATAAAAAATAAAAAAATAAAAACATTAAATAATTGATTAATAATTAATTAACAACTAATGAATTAATAGTTAATCCGCATATTGCAGATCAAAGGAGATCTTAAAAGGTTGAACTTGATGGACTGAAAGTCTTTTTTCAACCTTAAATACTATGTAACTATGTAACTATATATATATATATATATATATATATATATATATACACATACATATATATACATATATATATATATATATATATATATATATATATATATACATACATATATATATATATATATATATATATATATATATATATATATATATATATACATACATATATATATACATACATATATATATATATATATATATATATATAAATATATATATTCATACATATATATATATACACATACATATATATATACATACATATATATATATATATATATATATATACACATACATATATATATATATATATACACATACATATATATATACATACATATATATATATATATATACACATACATATATATAAACATACATATATAGATATATACACAAACATATATATATATATATATACATACATATATATATATACATACATATATATATACATACATATATAACAAATGAAAAAAAGAAAAATATCTTTCTAGTAGCAGGAGTACCAAGAACGATAAATAGGTACAATGACCAAGTGTGTCTCCATAAAATAATGGTAAACTGGAGAGATTAAAAAGTATCAGGTAAGTAACACTCAGTGTTACTTAAACGTCCCGACAACCTTCTGTTATAGTCCTCATACTGTTAGAACAAACATAGGACTATAACTGAATAAATTGTAGTGAAAAAGACAAGGGAAAATGAATAGGTGAAAAAAATATAAAAAGAAAAAAAGAATAAATGGCGAAAAACACTCTACAAAAAATAATAATAATAGTAATAAAAAATATATATAGGCAGGAGCCCAGGGTCCATGGGGTCTCAATGAAGGGTTCACCTTTAGTCTATTTATTTAATCTAAAGTGCTGATTTAGAGGTTCAAAGTCTTCAAGAACAACTAATATTTAAGAGGCATATATGCCTGTAACAAAGCATTAAGCTATAGGTAGTAAAAGAATATACTTTAGTCTGAAATTTCACCTTATAGGAGTCCCAATAATAAGATTTTAGTATAACATCTACTTACCTGATAATTTCTTGATATTTACTACATAGATTATTATTATTATTGTTTTATTAAAAGATTAGTTTAACTCTCTATTTCTAGAAGTGGT
This sequence comes from Discoglossus pictus, assembly GCA_027410445.1. Taxonomy (NCBI): domain Eukaryota; kingdom Metazoa; phylum Chordata; class Amphibia; order Anura; family Alytidae; genus Discoglossus; species Discoglossus pictus. Next base: position 82,290,887 of record CM050169.1, read on the forward strand.
TTTTGTTTATCTTTCTTTTTCATTTTTAGCAGGAGCTGAGTTGGTCCCAGTCCCCTCAACTATATTAAGAGAAGGTTTAATTTATAATATCATCTATTAAGCATTAATACAGTTTAGTGAAATTTTTAGGGGTTATTATTAAAAATAACGCTATTTAAAGTCTTTATAACAAATCTCGCGGTGGCTTAGTAGGAATGTCAATCCCGGAAGTAAATAAAGAATTTATCGTCACTCGTTACATCGCGAAATATCGCGGTAGGTCGTCAAGCCCTGATGTAGGGCCCTAGACGTTACGTGTTACGTCACAACGTAAACAGGTTAAGGGCGCGAAACTAGGAAGTACCCTAAGCCACTAGCAACCTAGATACTGTCAATATACATTAAAGGGGTGTGAACTAATGCACTGGTAACGCCTAAGTAGGCGTAACTAATGTACTCTAAAAGCCCCGCGAAATTTAACTATGGCTATGCACTCTATGTGACTTGAAAAAGATAGTGTATGAACTATCGAAACCAGTCGGCTAATTGTTTATATTTTTGTTAGTCTTTAGGCATGATATATATCTTGTTGTCCACCTTCTCCATCTTTATATTTGTGGATAATATGAAGCAGTATGGTATGTATATTCAGGTATAAGATAAGGTAAGAGTTGAGAATGCTGGTTTTACTGCTTCTATGAGCTAGCAAGCGTATTGCACGCTATGCTTTGGTGCACTGTTCACCATTCCTTCTTTTTTGCTTACCTGATATACCTGAGCATTTGTCAAGATATCTCCTGCCTATATATATTTTTTATTACTATTATTATTATTTTTTGTAGAGTGTTTTTCGCCATTTATTCTTTTTTTCTTTTTATATTTTTTTCACCTATTCATTTTCCCTTGTATTTTTCACTACAATTTATTCAGTTATAGTCCTATGATTGTCCTAACAGAAGTATGAGGACTATAACAGAAGGTTGTCGGGACGTTTAAGTAACACTGAGTGTTACTTACCTGATACTTTTAAATCTCTCCAGTTTACCATTATTTTATGGAGACACACTTGGTCATTGTACCTATTTATCGTTCTTGGTACTCCTGCTACTAGAAAGATATTTTTCTTTTTTCTTTTTTTCATTTGTTATTTATTACAGGTGTTAAGCGACATTTTTTGCCTGTTTTTCTTTGTTTACCAGATTTTTTCGATGGTTTAGTCCAGTATTTACAAGTCCACTTCTTAATATATTATATTTACTTAGTTGTATATTTTACTAGTAGGTTATCTTATTATATTACAGCTTACAAATATAATAACCAACTCTACTCCCACCGATAAGGTTAACATAAAGTATCAGAATGGCAGAAACCAGTAAATGGGATTATGATACATTTGTAAATGAAGCACAATCAGCTTCAATCTGGGAGGGAACAAATTTAGTTCAAGAAAATAAATTAGATATTCTCACAAACTTTAAAATCCTACAGAAAAAACTACAAAGACAAATAAAATCAATCTGGGAGATTAGCAGTTTAGATAATTATATAAAAAAACAACTTAATTCCCAGAGGTTTAAGAATACAAATAGTTCCACCCCAACATCTTCTAGAATCCGAGTTTGTCAAGAAATGGACTGAAGTAGTGTCAAACTGCTCAATAGAGCTTATGAAAATAATAGTAGAACAAGAACACAAGAACTTAGATATACTCAATAAAAAGGTTAAAGAAGGTAACCTAGACATTGAGAAGTTTAAAGGAAGCCAAGAATATGATAAATGGCTAATAAAAATGAATGAAAACTTGGATAAATATAAAAGAGATCTAATAAAACGAAAGCAAACTAAGTTTAACAGAGATAAGAATGACTTTCTACAAAGAAAGATATATAAGATCACTAATATCTGTAAAATAACAGAAACTGTGGACATTACTTCATCAGAATATTCAGAAACAGAAACACAACCGGATATAGAAGACAGGGGATAGAAAGGTAGATCTAAACCAAATACTAATACATCAGTTGTTAACACAAGATTCCATCAAGCTTCAATGGCGACTTTTTTAGACAAGGGGCAAAGCCCAAAATCACGAGGGAGAGGAAATTCAAGAACACAGTCGAGGATAAAGAAGAACCACGAAGAGAGCGAAACACTGGAACTTTAATTGCTGGTGATCGTTATGAAAGGAGAATAAAGATGGATCCAACTAAAGAACAAAAATTATCTAAAGGTCAAGACTGTTTAGAAGAAGAATATGACGGAAATCTTATCATCAATTTAACTGACATCAAATTAAGTGTTGCACAAAAAAAGATTCTCTCTAAAGGATTGTCTTTTATACCCTCTAACTACACGAATTTATTTACGAATATAAAAGACATCAATCTTTTTGTAAGGAAGTTAGCCTTAAAAAAATTCTTCTATGATGAAGATAAAAGAAGACTGGAAGAAATAGGGCTAACGATCGAGGATAAAGAAACCTTGGATAACCTGATGGCACTATTAAGTGAAGATGACTTAAAGGAACAAAAACAAAAGTCATTGAAGAAGAATAGTAAATTTACCCCAGAACTAAAGCATTACGGAAACCTACAAATGTTTCTAAAACTAGTCTGTAAAGACCTTGAGTCCTTGGATCGAGTAAATAAAATGCATTCTCCAAATGAATCTAAAAATAACATAACGATAGAAGAAAGAAGAGCAATAGAAGAAATTAAAAAGCTTGATATTGAGATCAAGAAAGCTGACAAGGGGAGTAATATAGTACTAATGAAGAAGGATGAATATCTAGAAATGTGTTTAACCCCTATACGTGATACAAACACATATGAAGTTCTTCAAAAAAATCCGACTTGGCAATATTCCGCAGAACTACAAACTCTCCTTTTAAAAGGGTTAGAAGAAGGAATTATTACCAGAGCTAATTATGATTATTTTCTCCCAAAAGATCTGACTGTGGCTACTTTTTATGCGCTGCCGAAAGTACATAAGAAACGCACCCCTATTCCAGGTAGACCTATTGTCTCCAGCACAAATTGTTTGACAGAAAAAATAAGTCAGTTTATTGACCAAGAATTAAAAGAAATAGTGAAAAGTCTACCTTCCCATCTAGAAGACACTATGGATACACTTAAGAACATAGAAGAACTAGAGCTACCACCTGACTCTACATTGGGGGCAGTTGATGTAGAACAGCTCTACTCCAGTATTCCAAATGACCAAGGCTTGAGAGCTGTCAAATATTACCTTGACATGAGAAGCTCAAAAAACAAGACAAAAAATGAGTTTATTTTAAATCTACTGGAGTTTGTTCTTACAAAAAACTTCTTCTTTTTCCATGGTAAATGGTACCATCAGATTAGGGATACAGCGATGGGCACAAGTTGTGCACCAAGTTACGCAAACCTCTTTCTAGGAATTTGGGAGAATACCAAGGTCTTCTGTTATGAAATAAACACGGACAAAAATTTTGAAAACTGATCAAGGTAAATTGCATACTACCCTATTTAGAAAGGAAACATCAACTAACATGACACTAGCTTGGACTAGCCAACATCCAATATCACAGAAAGCAAGCATTCCGATCGGCCAATATTTAAGACTTCGCCGAAATTGTGATACTTTGGAAGAATTTAAATCAAAAGCCACTGAAATGAAAATAAGGCTGAAAAATCGTGGCTATCCGAATAGAGTCCTAAAGAATGCCTATAAAAAGTCCTTAGAAAAAGACAGAACAGAGTTATTGTTTAAAAAACAAATGGAAAAGAAGGATGAAACAAAGAGATGCATTCTATCCTATGGAACAGATGGTGAACAAGTCAATGATATAATCAAGAAACATTGGCATCTTGTATACGAAGATGAAGCACTTTAGAACACCTTATCAGAGCACCCTAACATCACGTACAGAAGAGGTACAAACCTTGGCAACAAATTAGTAAAGAGTCTCTTCACGAATAAGAAAGATGAAAATAAGAACTGGCTGGCAAAGACCAAAGGTCTTTTTAGATGTGGAAAGGCATGTGAATATATTAAACCCGAAAAATCTTTCCTCCACCCTTGGACAAATACATTTTTCCCACTGAAATCCTTCTATAATTGCCTATCTACCCACGTTGTCTATATAATAGTTTGCAAATGCAAAAAATTATACGTGGGAAAAACTATAAGACAAATAAGGAGGAGAATATTAGAACACGTGTCCTCTATCACTAACAATTTGGATACACCAATTTCGAGACACATTCGCCTTTACCATCAAGGGGATGTAAAAAGCCTAGAATTCCATATCATTGATGATATTAAAACATCGATAAGAGGAGAAAATATGGATCAAAAATGGATGCAGGAGGAGTACAAGTGGATCTATCTAATGGGCGCCCAGGGTCCATGGGGTCTCAATGAAGGGTTCACCTTTAGTCCATTTATTTAATCTAAAGTGCTGATTTAGAGGTTCAAAGTCTTCAAGAACAACTAATATTTAAGAGGCATATATGCCTGTAACAAAGCATTAAGCTATAGGTAGTAAAAGAATATACTTTAGTCCGAAATTTCACATTATAGGAGTCCCAATAATAAGATTTTAGTATAACATCTACTTACCTGATAATTTCTTGATATTTATTACATAGATTATTATTATTATTGTTTTATTAAAAGATTAGTTTAACTCTCTTTATTTCTAGAAGTGGTTTTGGTTTATCTTTCTTTTTCATTTTTAGCAGGAGCGGAGTTGGTCCCAGTCCCCTCAACTATATTAAGATAAGGTTTAATTTATAATATCATCTACTAAGGATTAATAAAGTTTAGTGAAATTTTTAGGGGTTAATATTAAAAATAACGCTATTTAAAGTCTTTATAACAAATCTCGCTGTGGCTTAGTAGGAATGTCAATCCCGGAAGTAAATAAAGAATTTATCGTCACTCGTTACATCGCGAAATCTCGTGGTAGGTCGTCAAGCCCTGATGTCGGGCCCTAGACGTTACGTGTTACGTCACAATGTAAACAGGTTAAGGGCGCGAAACTAGGAAGTACCCTAAACCACTAGCAACCTAGATACAGCCAATATACATTAAAGGGGTGTGAACTAACGCACTGGTAATGCCTAAGTAGGCGTAACTAATGTACTCTAAAAGCCCCGCGAAATTCAACTATGGATATACACTCTATGTGCCTTGAAAAAGATAGTGTATGAACTATCGAAACCGGTCGTCTAATTGTTTATTTTTTTGTTACTCTTTAGGCATGATATATATCTTGTTGTCCACCTTCTCCATCTTTATATTTGTGGATAATATGGAGCAGTATGGTATGTATATTCAGGTATAAGATAAGGTAAGAGTTGAGAATGCTGGTTTTACTGCTTCTATGAGCTAGCAAGCGTATTGCACGCAATGCTTTGGTGCACTGTTCACCATTCCTTCTTTTTTGCTTACCTGATATACCTGAGCATTTGTCAAGATATCTCCTGCCTATATATATTTTTTATTACTATTATTATTATTTTTTGTAGAGTGTTTTTCGCCATTTATTCTTTTTTTCTTTTTATATTTTTTTCACCTATTCATTTTCCCTTGTATTTTTCACTACAATTTATTCAGTTATTTCACGTGGACCCTTGCTCACTGTGCCTTAGGGAGTTCAGCTGCACCTCACTGACGAGGCCAATAAAGGCCAAAACGCATCTGTGGTTTGCTGTTTCTCCTGTTCAGGGTAGAATTGCCTGGTATTTCGGGGCTGGTTCACTCTTTTGAGTTCTCTCATATTTCGAGGAGATCCTTGAAAGGAAGATGGTAAAATGATGGCTTTGCCAGCTGTCATGTCTCTGCTTGTAGCCACGTCAGCAACATAGTCCATTAGTCCAGAATATTGTTCTACACGTAGTTTATCTTGTTGATATTTTATAAAGTTTAAATTATTTGCCTCAACTTGCAAATTTGAATCAATAATCCATTGTTGTGTTAGTTTTCCACCACATAAAATTGGATTAAATCCATTTCGAATGGCAATTTGAGCTACCTTAAATTCAAGCATAGAAACATTATTTCGGATTCTAGCTTTAGCATTTGGGTAACTGGGAAGTGTTAATTTTGGTTGCCAACCTGCTTCTCCATGTGGGAAAAAGATGGGATATGTCATTGGATCTAAAATGGGACTTAAGATACTCATATTAATAAATGGTTGCTCCTCATTTCTGAGATATATTCTAATGTCTCTTTGAAATGGTGGTTCTCCTTCATCATTTTGAAACACCATTGCAACCTCATTTGATGTTGGCAAGTTATAACGACGTTTATCAGTATGTCTGTCTCTATTAAGCCCCATATTAACCTTTGGCATTGGTAATTGATGTCTTTGTGCATGAAGTAGTTGTTCATT
>CM050169.1:82307244-82327244 GCA_027410445.1 Discoglossus pictus
AAAAGCAAATTGTTCTCTCATCTGTCGTGGATTTGACATTGTGCTGCTTTTTCTAAACATCTTTCCCACTCTGTATCATCAGCGAGTAAGTTTCTATGTCTTGCAGCTAAATGGAAGGATTCATATACAATGTCATTAACAGTTCTTAATTGTTCAAAACTTTGTGCTCCTGGAACATTTAAAAGTAATATCCGTAAGCAAAAACGTTCAACATCTCTTGGACTGACTGTGTAAATTCGTGGAATTATTTTATTGCCTCTAGTTTTTCTTGGTCTCCATAATCCATTCACAAAAACATAGTGATATGGAATTTCAATATATAAGAATTGTGTTGCTTGAGCATCATTGGAATTTAATGCAAACCATGCAGTTAGTGTAGTGTGACGATCTTCACTTTGGGCCAATGCATTCATTTCATTTCCAGCATGGAAATAGACTAAATGTCGTTGTGGCAAATGTACTGCTAATCTATATACTGCATGTGATCTATCATGCATTTCAAATTTTAAAAGCTGCCACATAGCTTCTGGTGCACTGACATAGCGAGCATCTACATGAGATGCAAGTTCATCATGTACTAACTCACTACATTCAGGGTTGTCTGCACTTTTGACGACTACAGTAGCTGCATCATAGCCTTTGTAAATATATTTGTAGACATATTTAATGGATTTGATGGAAGTGCAGGCTTCTACGTTGATGTGGGCGTTGTACTTCATGAGTAAATGTGGATTGTAGGGTACTACATATCTATTGTCCACTTTTTTTCCCACGAATAATGGCACTATCTCCTTCTCTTCTTTTATAAAGTGGATATCCATCACAATTTGCATATGTTTTGTTTCTATAATCTTTAGGAAAATCTTTTGAACATTTATTATTTTCCATACATGGTGATTGTGGATTAAGGTCTCCACAGGGTCCATGAATCATGCGATGAGTAACAATCTCATATAGTCTACCATATAGTTCTGGATCTGGTAGTTCAGCAACTATGACTGCATCCACTTTGTCCGAAGTATCTAATTTATCTTTCTCTTGAAGTATTATCAGAAGATGTGCATGTGGAAGGCCTCTTTTTTGAAATTCAATGGTATATACATAAGCAAGACATTTGCCAAATAACTGATTCATAGTGAAGTCACGTATTAATTCATTTAATTTGATCTTAAAAACTCTGGCTACTAAATCTGGTCGATCAGAAGCAGTTTGTCCAAGAAGTAGATTTTGTGTAATTTCTGGCCATTGTGGATTACATGTAAATGTCAGAAATAAATCGGGTTTTCCAAATTTGGTGACAATAGCCATAGCATCATTGTATCTTTCTCTCATATTTCGAGGAGATCCTTGAAAGGAAGATGGTAAAATTATGGCTTTGCCAGCTGTCATGTCTCTGCTTGTAGCCACGTCAGCAACATAGTCCATGAGTCCACAATATTGTTCTACACGTAGTTTATCTTGTTGATATTTTATAAAGTTTAAATTATTTGCCTCAACTTGCAAATATGAATCAATAATCCATTGTTGTGTTAGTTTTCCACCACATAAAATCGGATTAAATTCATGTCTAATGGCAATTTGAGCTACTTTAAATTCAAGCATAGAAACATTATTTCGGATTCTGGCTTTAGCATTTGGGTAACTGGGAAGGGTTAATTTTGGTTGCCAACCTGCTTCTCCATGTGGGAAAAAGATGGGATTTGTCATTGGATCTAAATTTGGACTTAAGATATTAATATTAATAAATGGTTGCTCCTCATTTCTGGGATATATTCTAATGTCTCTTTGAAATGGTGGTTCTCCTTCATCATTCTGAAAGACCATTGCAACCTCATTTGATGTTGGCAAGTTATAACGACGTTTATCAGTATGGCTGTTTCTTTTAAGCACCATATTAACCTTTGGCATGGGTAATTGATGTCTTTGTGCATGAAGTAGTTGTTCATTTTCTACTTCTGCCAATTTTTTGTAAGCTTTACTGTAGGGATGTTGTCCATAATGTTATTTAGCTCTATGAAAACACTGGGTAAGCATTTTTTATTTTCTTCCATCTGCATACGTTGGTCAACAGCTTCCATTGTATCTAGGACATATAGTTGAGCGAATTTTCTTTGCTCTCCTTCCTCTGGATGTAAATGTGAAGTACGATGATAAATTTGGCCTTGGACTTTAAAACAGTAAGGACCATGTCCTGGTACATTAGCAGCTAATGTTGCCCCCATGGATGCAAAGGATATGGCACTATTGTAGGATCTTATGTTTGTCTTAAAATTTTTGTAGTTTGGAAAAGTAGGTTCAGTCATAATATTTTTTAAATAAATTGGAAATTCTTTCCTTTCTGGAAGTTTGAACTTGCCTTTTTGACAACAACTAATAAATTGTCCATCTCTGGGTCTCTCCTGTTTAAAATAATAAGCCTCACAAAACTGACATTGAGTAGTCATGTCCCCACAACTATGAACCTCTACTGCTAAAGACTTGAGTAAAGGACAATTTACAAAGCATATAGGAGTTTGACTTACATATTCATCAGGTAAAAAGTCATGGAATGTTTGAACAACAGGTTCTAAATGCTTAGTTTTTTTTCGTGGCTTTTCTTGGTATATGTTGTCCTTGTTTTGTTGAAATGTTCTGTAAGGTTTCAGGAACAGGTTGTAAATGTTTTTTTTTTGTAGTTGCTTTTTTTGGTGTGTCTTTAATTGTATCTTGTAAAATGTCATCTGATGTTTGAGGAATAGGTTGTAAATGCTTTATTTGCTTTGTAGTTTTTTTTGGCGTATGTTTCATTTTTGCAGCTGATAGTCTTTTGCGTTCTTTTTCTCGTCGAATTTCTTTCTTCTCTGGTGTCTGCTGGGCGGCCCATCTCTCTTGTCTTTCTCTAGTTTGACGTCTTTTCTTCTCTTGTTTGCTCTCGTTATCAGACATATTAATCTGTAAAGGCCAAAAAAGAAATGTAATTTGGTATATTGAAGTTTGTAATTACTGTTAAAGATTATTGTGCACAATTGAGAAATAAAAGGTAAATCATTAATGTATCAGTTATATTTTGTTAAAAGTTATAATTCTTGGCCTCATTTAATAACAATTAGGCCAATTGAGTACTGCTGTATATAAGCAGTTAACATCTTTTTTTGAAATAATTTTTTAGTTATTGAAAACCTTGTTTGTGGATAGATGTTTACAACTGAAAAACTTCTTAACAAAAAAAAAATTGATATGCTTATTGAGCAATTTAATGCATAGTGCCAATTTAAATAGAATAAGGGACATAGTCATTATTTTTTTTTTTTTTCAGTTGACACATATGCAGATGAAACATGTTTCTTTAGTTTTCTCCTTTTGTACTTATTATACTGTACCTTGGTTTAAGTGTGATTTAAATTCGAATGTTTGTTGGTCCTCGGTTGAAAATCTTTGTCCAATTTTCTAGTCCTCTGTTGTAAGTCCTCGTCCGATGGTGGGGTCCTCTGTGTAAAATCCTGGTCCTACGGTCTGGTCCTCTGTTGAAAGTCGTGGTCCGATGGTGTGGTCCTCTGGCGATAGCCCTCGTCCAATATTGTGGTCCTCTGGCGATAGCCCTCGTCCGATGTTGTGGTCCTCTGGCGATAGCCCTCGTCCGATGTTGTGGTCCTCTGGCGATAGCCCTCGTCCGATGTTGTGGTCCTCTGGCGATAGCCCTCGTCCGATGTTGTTGTCCTTTGTTGAAAGTCCTCGTCCGATGGTCTGGTCCTGTGTTGAAAGTCCTCGTCCGATGGTCTGGTCCTGTGCTGAAAGTCCTCGTCCGATTGTCTTCACGCAGTATCTGTTGTAACATAAAATTGAAAATGTTGTTTGAGTGAAATGTCTTTTAAATAAAAAAAAAAGTCTTAATTTTGGTGTATTGTATCTGTTAGGGTTATTTTTTTCTATGTGTTTGTCTAACTTTATCTACAATCCTGATTTGTTTGCACGACTTTTGTTATCCTTACTTAAGCTTCTTAGTAAGGCTTGTAGGTTGTGATATATTAAAGAAGAATATTAATTTAGTTTGCTATGTGTTTTTTTGTACAATCCTGTTTTGTGCACACCACTTGTGGTATACTTATTTAAGCTTCATTGTAATGGTTCTAGGTTGTTAAACATTAAAGAAGAATCTTAATTTAGTTTCCTATGTGTTTGTGTGAGTTTAAGTACAATCCTGTTTTGTGCGTACCACTTCTGGTCTACTTATTTAGGCTTGTTTGTAAGGCTTATAGGTTGTTAAAAATTAACTAAGAATATGAATTTAGTTTGCTATATGTTTGTTTGAGTTTTTGTACAATCCTGTTTTGTGCACAACACTTGTGGTATACTTATTTAGCCTTTATTGGGATGGTTATATTTTTTTAAACATGAAATAAGAATATTAATGTACTTTGCTATGTGTTTGTGTGAGTTTGTTACCATCCTGTTTTGTGCGCACCACTTGTACTAAAGTTATTTAGTCTTCATTGTACTTGTTATAGGTTGTTAAATATTAGAGAAGAATGTTAATGTAGATTCCTAGTTTTTTGAGTTTTTGTACAATCCAATTAGGTGCGCAACACTTTTGTTATTGTTATTTAGGCTTCTTTGTAAGGCTTATAGGTTGTTAAACATTGAATAAGAAAGTTAATTTAGTTTACTATGTGTTTGTGTGAGTTTGTTATAATCCTGTTTTGTGTGTACCACTTTGTGTGTACCATATGTTGCATACTTTGGGCCTCATTCAATTGCAGTTTTGCCAATTCAATTGGACTCTAAGGCCCTCATTCAATTGCAATGTTGCAAATTGAATAGGGGTCTAAATAAGAACATCACATATATTTTTTAAAGAAGTTTTTAGTTATTAAGCATCTATCCCAAAGCACGGTTTTCAATAACTAAAAACTTCTTTAAAAAATATATATTATTTGCTTATTTAGAGCCGTATTCAATTGGGCAAAATAGCAATTGAATGACGGCCTTTGGTTGCTGCATTTGTTATATTGTCGGGGCCTCATTCAATTGCGTTTTGGGCAATGGAATAGAGCTCAATATGACCACAGAGCATCTTTTTTTACAGAAGTTTTTAGTTAGTGAACTTGTATGTAAAAGCAAGGTCTTCACTAACTAAAAAGTTCATTTTAAAAATATCCTCTGTGCTTATATAGAGCCCTATTGAAATGGGCAAATCACATTTAAATGAGGCCCTCGGCCATTAAAGATATATAGGTCCTCATTGAATTGCAATTTTGCCAATTGAAGAGGGCTCTATATAAGCATATAACATATTTTTTGACCGAAGTTTTTAGTTAGTGAAGACCTTGATTGTGGATAGAAGTTCAGTAACTAAAAAGTTCTGTCTAAAAAACATGTTATGTGCTTATATAGAGCCCTATTGAATTGTCCAAGTCACAATTGAATGAGGCTCATGGTTCGTTTCTTTTTTTATACTTAATACTTTACCTTGATTGAAGTGTCGAATTACAGAGGGTCCCCTCCTGCCAATCTTAATCCGCCGGTCTTCTTGTAGTGTCTGTTTGAAGAAAGTGAAATAGTTAATTGTCTAATTTTTATTTTTTATTTAGCAAAGCATGGCCTTTTCAGCATGTAATGTATTTTTATATGTTAACTGTTCTTCTTTGTTGCTGTTCTTTAAAAGGGATTGTGCTTCACAATGCACGGTGCAAATTGTTGAGTGACGCTGTTGATGCAGAGTCTGTTTGAATATTAAAAGAAGTAGAAAGATTGAGCTTTAGGTGATATATTGAATTGCACTAAATTAATGTCATTTAAATATACTTCTGTAATTATTTTCAATTAACATTATTTTTTTGGGGGGGCTACACACATATGTCACATACATGAAGCACATTTCCAGAGTTCAATGTAATTTTTTTCTGTGCGTGTGACATATCAATATACATGAATCATATTTTAATTGTTAAATGAACCTTATTTTTTGTTTTTTCCAACACACATAAATGTGTGTGTGTGAGATGTGACTATAGATGCTACATATATGTGTGTATGTGCGCGTGTCACATATCAGTATACATGACTCATATTTTAATCTTAGAATTTTTATTTTCTAATGTCATTTAAATGTAGTTGTTTAATTATTTTGTTTTAAGATCATTTTGTTGCAGGGGCAATACACATATATGTGCGTGTCACATGTCACTATACATGATACACATATATGTCCATGTCACATGTCACTATACATAAACCTCTTTTTGATATTGAATTTTTTTTTTTGTTTTGTTTTGTTAAATGAACCTTATTTTTTTTGTGGGCCTACACACATAAATGTGCGTGTGACATGTGACTATACATGATAGACATAAATGTGAGTGTCACATGTCACTACATAAATTACATTTTCCTAGTTCATATTATTATTTTTTGTCCTGTCTTGATAATAAAATGTAATATATTATAGCTTACCTCTCAGTTGTAATTTGCACAGTGTAAAGTAGTAAATTATGAAAGAATTGTCTTCTCAAGTAAAAGCAGCAGTTATCTATGAAGTCACTCTGTTCATCACCTGAGGAGAAATGTATTTTTTTGTGTAAAATAGGCAGTATTTATAAACTTGTAGAAAATTCTGGAAAGTTAGACCGTTAGAACGCAATACGCATGCACTATTTGCGTTCCAGCTTACAATTTGCGTTCCATCCGCCATTTTGTGCGTAGTAGTGGTCAAAATGGTGTTTAATATCAGTGTGGTACGTTCCGCATAGTATGAATTTCATTATTGCGAGTAAGTGTAGTATAGTTACGTCTTAAGCCTCGTTTTCGTTTTGTTCGTCGGCCATTTTTTCTCTCGCCTAGCAATTGTATTAGTGTCTAAAGTGTTTTATTTTTATTTAAATGTAGATGTAACTTGTTTTTTTGAGGTGCTGGATGGTTCCTCTTGCTGTAGGTAATCTTTTTATGTGTGTGTTGTGTCTATTTATTGTGTTTTAAATGTTTGTATGTCGGCGTGTTGCGTCCGATGTTTGCGAGGTCGTAATGTGTGGTGACGTGTCTCGTATGGTGGTTGCGTGTGTAGCCTCGTTTTAGTTTTGTTCGTCGGCCATTTTTTGTGTCGCTTAGCAAATTGTTTACTGTCTAAACTCTTTTATTTAGAGTAAAATGAAGGTGTAAGTTACATTTTTGAGGTCCTGGGTGCTCCCTCTTGGTGTAGGTAAGGTTTTTATGTATGTGCTGTGTGTATGTATTGTGTTTTAAATTTTGTAATGTTCGCGAGTTGCGTCCGAGTGTTGCGAGGACGTAATGTGTGTGAACGTGTGTCGTATGTTGTTTGCGAGTGTCGTAATGTGTGTGTTGTGCTCTTTGTACGGTGGAGAGCTTTTCTCACTCTTGTGCTCACCATACACTAAATGATTGTTGTGGAATACCCAATTCTACAAAATCTATTGCACAAACCAGAATCTACCTCATACTGATGATAGCCAAAAGCTTGAAACAGGCCTGTATATGAGGGATTCTTGGTTTGTGTAAAATCCAACCCGATGCTTTGCTTAAAAGCTGTGTAATACAGCGGGCATATGCTTTAAGGCAGCAATGTATAAAGTTGCTATTTTTGGATTAAAAGGGTGAGGTCCATTGTATTCTTATTTGCATGTCCCCGCCTTTTAGACATGCAAATGGGCTTATTAATGTATTATTCGTTTTCTGTACTTTGTACGGTGGAGAGCTTTTCTCACTCTTGTGCTCACCATACACTAAATGATTGTTGTGGAATACCCAATGCTACAAAATCTATTGCACAAACCAGAATCTACCTCATACTGATGATAGCCAAAAGCTTGAAACAGGCCTGTATATGAGTGATTCTTGGTTTGTGTAAAATCCAACCCAATGCTTTGCTTAAAAGCTGTGTATTACAGCGGGCATATGCTTTAAGGCAGCAATGTATAAAGTTGCTATTTTTGGATTAAAAGGGTGAGGTACATTGTATTCTCATTTGCATGTCCCCGCCTTTTAGACATGCAAATGGGCTTATTAATGTATTATTTGTTTTCTCTACATATATATATATATATATATATATATATATACATATATATATATATACATATACATACATATATATATATACATACATATATATATATACATACATATATATATATATATATACATACATATTTATATATATATACATACATATTTATATATATATATATATATATATATATATATATATATATATATACATACATATATATATATATATATATATATATATATATACATACATATATATATATATATATATATATATTTACATACATACATATACATATATATACATATATATACATACATATGCATACATACATATATATATATATATATATATACATATATATATATATATATATATATATATATATATATATATATATATCCAGGTTATTACCTGGTAATTGTGAGAGGGCCCTTCCCCCGTCTCACCCTTTATTAATCGGTAATTCCCTGCACATGGGTGCTCATGAATTAATTGCTTGGCAGCAGAGTGTGTCTCAGCTTGCAGCATTGTCAGCTGTTCTCCAGACACTGCTCTGCCTTCGTTCGTCGTTTTTTCGCTCGGTTTCGGTCACATTCGGTAAGTCTGTCCTCATTTCATTGTGTCATATCATATATGCAGTTTAAAGTTAAAAAATGTGGTTTATCTGCTATTGGGTTATATGTTTGCTGCCTGGGTATAGTGGTTTTTAGTTCAAATTGGGCAGAAGTGTCGTTTCTCGTGAGATTTTGGCTATTGTTTAGTATTATGGCTCTTCCCCGCTATTTCTATATTATACTTACTTGTTGCTGGTTAATTTAGAAATATTTTTAACTTCTATTGTTTCATTTTCGTCTGCCATTCCCAAGATGGCCGCCGGACTCTCGCATCTCGCGAGATTTCGGATTCTTTCTTTACCTTGTCTATTTCACCACATTTCCTTAGCAGGAATTGGCCACATAGCTTGGTAACGTGATGCTCATATGATTGTTCTACTTAATTTGCCACTATGCTTTCACTGTGGGTCACTTCATTACACATTCATATCTGCCACATCCAAGATGGCCGCCTAACTCTCGCATCTCGCGAGATTTTGGGTTCTTTCGTTACCTTGTCTGTTCTACCACTTTCCTTAGCAGAAATTAGCCACCTAACTTGGAAACATAATGTTCATATGGTTTGTAATACTTAATATGCCATTATGCTTCTACTGTTGGTCACTTCATTACACATTCATATCTGCCACATTCGAGAAGGCTGCCAAACTCTTGCATCTCGCGAGATTTCGGGTTCTTTCGTTACCTTGTCTGTTCTACCACTTTCCTTAGCAGAAATTAGCCACCTAACTTGGAAACATAATGCTCATATGGTTTGTAATACTTAATATGCCATTATGCTTCTACTGTTGGTCACTTCATTACACATTCATATCTGCCACATTCGAGAAGGCTGCCAAACTCTTGCATCTCGCGAGATTTCGGGTTTTCGTTATGGTAGCATTTTATACTGAGGTGTGTTAGCGGAATTAGTTACTTGAACAAAGGTACACTTGCATCTTACTGGATGTGGTTTTGGCTGGATTAGTAATGCATGAATACACTTCATATCCTTGCTGTCTGCCACATTTCTGCAACTCTCTCGATCTTTAGCAAATTGGGTGTAGTAATACTGTCTTTCCTATTCAGCACATAATTAAAATATTCAGCTATGGTGTACAATTTTATTAGTTATCAGATATATGCATTTGTATATGGGTTTGCCGGTCTGTCATTCTCTTTTCTCTTGCTCTTTTTCTGCGTCTCCATTTGTTACTTGTTCTATTTCTTATCTTTTACTTCTAGGTTCTGTGCAAATTCTCTTTCCCTTTCTTATGGTCACTATATCTTCATTTATAATTATGTGGTTCTGAATTGTTACCTTTCTAAATGTATTTCTTGTTTCCACGTATCCATCAATGTCAATCATTCCATTATACATTTATCCCCTACATTATCATCACCACCAAATAGTCTGTACATACATTTTTATCACTGCTCGCATGTTGCACATTTTGTATTAAGCCGCTATTATTTACATGTCATTGTATTAATATTAATCTTTGATATTTTCAGTTAGTCAATCTCTTAGCACCTGTCATAGGTTAACTCATTTTATAAATCACTACTAGTCGCTTTATTCGTCCCTTTCATCATGTCGCACTCTAAATCTCTGAATCACGTTGTCCGTTTTGTGGTACATTTTCACTAATGGATTCACGTTTCTTATCATTTCGCTCAATTCATTTACATCGTCGATTTCGGTCAATACTTCGGCCCATCGTGGGTAATCATTCGTCCATAGTCGCTCTTATATGTATCGTTACAAACTTCGTCTTCCATATTCAAGCACCGGGAACTCCGTCTTCGGACTCAGCATCCTCTCCTGGTAGAGCATCCTCATTGCAACATAGCATAACTTCTCCAAGAGTTTGGACTGTTCCAAGGCTCATACAGGAGCTTACTCAGAGGGGCATTTAATTCCCAGCTTCAGCCATGAAGCTAGAGCTTTATAAATTATTACAGGAGGCAACAAATCCTGCGACTACTCCAGTAAATGTGCCTTCTGATCAGTTTCAAAGCTTATATCAAATAATTACGGAGTTAACGTCCACGGTACAGGCACTACATGAGCGCGTTATGGGCGCTAGACAGCCTTCACCGTGCACAGCACTTTTGCCGTTGCCAGCACCTCCTTCAGAAAGAGGTGAGACCAGAAACATGCCCCTTATAATTATGCCTTGTCACCATATTCCTCCTCAGCTGAGGAGAGACATAGTCGAGGGTCGGGACGTTAAGATGGTATCCATTCTGTTGTCATCATCTGATTCTTCTGACCCGCGTACATTTTCACAAGGTGACATTTCGGTCACAGTAAAAGCCAAAGATCCTAGGCTGCAGCGTAAACTTACGGTTACGGAATTTGTTTTGGCCTTTGGCATTTTTCGAGACGTCCTTTGCTCTGTCTTTCCTTACCGTCGGCAAGAATTGGATGACCACCTTCACCTCATAGTGGACTTGGCATACCGTTATGGTGGATTTGCTTACTATGACTATCACCGCTCATTTGCTGCCAAAGCAGCTGCTACACTTAGCCAGTGTAATCATCATGTTAACTGGGCCCTCATGGACCATGATTTATTTTGTAGGCACTTTGCGGGTTTACGGTCACCTGTGTGTCACCATTGCACCAGTCCACTTTCTGCCCCAATGTCACGCCTCCTTCCACTTCCTCTGCCCTTTTTCCCTCGGTCTCTGTCATGGAACCACAGATGCAATCACGTCCCACCAGAGATCGACTGGGTAGACCCATTGTATATCTAGGCACTACCCCTATATGTAATAATTTTAATACTCGGGGGTGTAATTTTCCGGCATGTCGGTTACTGCATGTTTGCGCCCTGTGTCACCAGGCCCATGCGAAGCCCATTTGTCCACAAGCTAATAAATGACAATTAACAGTCAACACTCCCCTGCTTTTGGAACTCCTTACTGGTCATCCTTTTCCAAATATGGTGTCCTATCTAATTTCTGGGTTTTTGATTGGGTTTCACACTTAGGTATTAGCATTTCCTCGGGCTTCCCTCTCCTGTGTTAATTTGTTATCCGCAGAGAGGGAGCCTGAGGTTGTGAGAGACCTCATTGCCACCGAAGTCGCTAAAGGTTTTCTAATAGGCCCCTTTTCTATTCCACCCTTTACCATTTGGCGTATCAATCCCATCGGGATCACCACGAGTAAAAACGCACTAAAGAAACGACTTAGCATTGATCTTTCTGCACCTCACGGCTCCTGTATTCCTAGCATTAATCCAATGATTCCATCAGTTCACAATGCAATATGCACGTTTGGACCACGCTATAGTTACCATTTTGGCTTTTTGGCACGCGGTGCTGGTTGTCCAAGGTGGATATTGAACATGCCTTTAAACTTCTGCCAATTCAGGCGGATCTTTGGCATCTTCATGGTATTTCATGGGATAATAAATGTTACTTTTCTACTAGACTGACATTTGGCTCACGTAGCAGCACAAAAATCTTCGACCAGTTTGCTGAAGCTCTATGCTGGATTATCCTAAACAAAAGTAAATGCCCACACATCATTCATTATTTGGATGATTTTTTACTTCTGGAAAGTCCCCATAAGCCCTGTTCCAGTCTGTGCAAGGTACTCGATCTATTCGACCACCTTAGAATTCCGTACGCCCTTCACAAAACAGAGGGGCCTACTCACAGACTGGAATTCTTAGGTATTATCCTGGACACTCAGCTTATGGAGTCCTCGCTTCCCCAAAACAAACATTTACAAGAGGTTATTGGAGGGTTTAATCCCTACAGAAGGAACACCATCAAAGACCTTCAGAGCTTGTTAGGTCATCTGAACTTTGCTACTAGAGTTTTACCTCAGGGTAGATCCTTCCTGAATCATCTTCTGACAGATTTGGTTCAATGTTCTATGTACGATGAGATTCAACTTGGCACTGATTCACTAGAAGACTTGCAACTTTGGAAACAATTTATTTCCATTTGGAATTGTAGATCGTTTTTAAAAAGCCCGCGGTTTTACTTAGAACTTGTCCCCTGATGAATCCGAAACGACAATAGCGGGGAAACGCGCGTCGGGAACAACATAAACATACCAAGGCGGCGGGGGTAAGCTCTCCCAATGTGGAGCACAGCACCTAACAGCACCTACACACTCGACGTAGGATTGGTTGTTTTTTTACACTTATAGGGTAAGATAATACCATTATAAATGTTACTTACCGCATAAAATCCCCAATGTAATATACCATTGATCATAACTCTCTGTTGGGCTATGTGTCATAAATTAGGACCTAGCCCCCCTTTTTTGATAGCAGCATAGTGCTGTGTATCAAAACACTGAGGTGGTTTTGTCTCTGCTGACCCTATTTACATCACAAAGAGGCAAGACTCTAAAGTGATCAGATCAAGTTTCAGTCAGAAACTCTAAGAGACCTCCCCTCTCCTTCTTTTTTGACAGTAACACCAGCAACTGTAAGCTGTCATCTGTCCTTTAAACTAGACAGGTGGCGGCCAAGTCTTTCACTATATCTCTTCTAATAGAGATTTATTTCTTACTTAGAGCTCTAAATTTAACTTACCCCCTTAATTTACTAGAGCCAGCCTACCAGAGATTTACAAAGTATATATCTCTCTTTTTTATCTACACCTTTTTCATTTTTATTTAGATTTTTTCTCAATTAAAATTATTTTTGTATCATTATTATTTTTTCTTTATGAGTTGCTACACATTTTCAAATTAGAGTCTTATTTGTCTCTAAGGTTGTGGTGGGGATTGTTATTCCAGACCCACCGCACATAGGGACATCTCTTATATATATCCAATTCACTCTATTCCATTTAGAGATTAGTTACTACCTTTTTTAAATTATACCTCATTTTAATCCACAGGATTATTCATCCATACCACCGCAGTTCCCCATCATCAAAGTCGCAGACCTCCTTCCTCTAATCCAAACATAGATCGTCTCCTCAATCAAGCTAGGTTGACTATGGAAGATGGACTGGCTCCCAATACTAAAATCACTTATGAAAGAGCTTGGAGTTTGTTTAATTCAATTTCATCTTCTCAATCACACTTTCTCTCTAAAACGGATGTCACCTTTACCTCTGAATCTTGCACCCTTCGCTTGAATTCCTCTAAGACTAGTAATGCACCAGTCAATATTATGTCCTATCCTACTAGCGATTTCACTTGTCCAATTACCACACTTCGTAAATTGCTCCTCACTTTACAGGGTAAACCCACACATCATCCTCTACTAAGTATTTCTAGTCAGCCTCTGTCTACAATCACCATGTACTATATTTGGATTATCTTAAGTCATTTAGGTTTGGATCCATTCAAATTTTCAGGCATTCATTTCGCATTGGGGCTGCGTCATCAACTTCTGAAAATGAAACTCCAGTACATATCATCAAAGCCATGGGGCGCTGGAAGTCCCAATGTTATAGTCGCTACATCCCAGATCCTCAAACAGAAATTCGACAGGCCTTTGCCAAAATTAGTAAATAATTGGTTTTTGGCCCTCTTAGCAGGCCTGATAGGGCGTAGCATTTGGGCATACTCTTCTACTGGTGAGAGGGGCCCAAACACAAATATATATATATGTATATATATACATACATACATATATATACTAGCGACTTGCACATCAAAAAATGACGGCAATGAGATGTGTATGTTTGGAAAGTTGTTTAGTTATTAATATACATATGGAATTATAAGGTAGCTAATGTTGTTTTGTGTGTACTACTGAAATATATAATAATAATTAATAAATGAATATACTTGACCTATTTTGAAGCATTGTGTTGAAGATCTGTGAGCCTTGTTTGATGTTGCTGCAGCATTAGTGGTGTGGAAGTGCTGTGTGAGAGTGATGAACGTGTCCAGTGTAATAGTGTTCGTGAGAGAGCCGAAACCGTTAGCGTAGTTGTGTACTTCCGCATTAGCGTAAAATGGCGGGTAATGTGTGGTATGCATGTTCTCGGATTATCCATAAGTGTTTTCCGTGGTTAAAGTGCTGTAGCCTCGTTTTCGTTTTGTTCGGCCGCCATTTTTTCTCTCGCTTAGAGAATTTTGTAGTGTCTAAACTCTTTTATTTTTAGTTAAGTGAAGCTGTAAGTA
Source organism: Discoglossus pictus (assembly GCA_027410445.1). Classification (NCBI taxonomy): domain Eukaryota; kingdom Metazoa; phylum Chordata; class Amphibia; order Anura; family Alytidae; genus Discoglossus; species Discoglossus pictus. Next base: position 82,321,952 of record CM050169.1, read on the forward strand.
GTTTTTTTGAGGTTGTGGATGCTCCCTCTTGCTGTCGGTAAGCTTTTTATGTATGTGTGTGTGTATTTATTGTGTTTTTTTTTTTTTTTCATGTTCGCGAGTTGCGGCCGTATTTTTTGGCTACGGTTTTAACGGCTTGTGGCGCTCATTGCCAAAGTGCTCCGTATTAACGTTAATTTTGCGAGGGCCTCAGTTGCTGTCATGGAGCGCCGCCAGCAACCGTGGCCCTCGGCCACGTCCCTTGCTACGCGAGCCCGCAAGCCTTAGCAAAAACTCATCCGCTGACAACTAAATATATGTGATATATATATATATATATATATATATATATATATATATATATATATATATATATATATATATATATATATATATATATATATATATATATATATATATATATATATATACACACATACATACACACATACATACATACATAGTCACTTAAGAAAAGAATAAGGACAAATCTCTAAGTGGAATAGAGTATATAATAATATCAAATGTGTGTTCCAAGTAATTCTGGATCCTATAAGTCTATGTCCAGTGTACTAAAGAACACCTAAGACTCTATTTTGGAATTTGTAGCAACTAGTTACTAGAAAAAAAACACAATAAACTTTATTAAAGAAAAAAAGGGTGAATGAAAAATATATACAATGAGTGTAATAAAAGATATACTTAAGTATATCAAACAGCAGGCTTATGTAAATGGGGAGGGGGGGTACAGTCTAATGAGTAAACCCCAAAGTAATAATATGGGTATTCACAAATGGTAATATAATATAGAGGTCAGCACCTGTCTATTTGAGAGGACAGATGGCGGCCAACAGTTGCTCCAGTTACTAAAACAAGTGGATCTCTATGTTTCCCATGTGAGATAAGAGTGACACAGCACTCCCCATCCCATAAGCTGAAGTAAGTTCAAAAATAGGGAACATAGAAAATATCCACTATCAAAAATTAGTGTAATGATCCTGATAACACAGCACAATGCTGTAATCAAGAGAAACCCTCCCTTTTAGTTAAGGGTTAGGTGGATTTCACACATGGTCTGCTGCACCATCAGGGGATCCGTAACAACAAAAACGGGGAAACGTACGTTGGGACCTTAACAGCAGGCTATAGGGGACAGTCTATCCCCATTGGTATGTACATATGTTGATGTCTGCACCATTACAAGGTAATGAGTTAAATCTCTCGTTTTCTGTTTTGAAGTAATTTTTGGTGCAGCAGACCATGTGTGAAATCCACCTAACCCTTAACTAAAAGTTTTAGTAACTGGAGCAACTGTTGGCCGCCATCTGTCCTCTCAAATAGACAGGTGCTGACCTCTATATTATATTACCATTTGTGAATACCCATATTATTACTTTGGGGTTTACTCATTAGACTGTACCCTCCCTCCCCATTTACATAAGCCTGCTGTTTGATATACTTAAGTATATCTTTTATTACACTCATTGTATATATTTTTCATTCACCCTTTTTTTCTTTAATAAAGTTTATTGTGTTTTTTTTCTAGTAACTAGTTGCTACAAATTCCAAAATAGAGTCTTAGGTGTTCTTTAGTACACTGGACATAGACTTATAGGATCCAGAATTACTTGGAACACACATTTGATACATACATACATACATACATACATACATATATATATATATATATATATATATATATATAATACAAAAATAAAGGAAGGATCCTCAAAAATACTAATACTAATGATTAAAAAGACATTATTTTAATAATTGGAAATATAAAAATGAAAAGCTCGTCGTTTTATTATTAGAGAATAATATACTAGTATTTGTAAAACAGAGTAGTTGTATGTAAAATATATCAAAGTATCCTATGACTAGTTGGTAATGTACAAAAAGTGCACAAAATGTGAAGGTTCAAGAAACCAAGGTAAATACCTCTATAATAAATGTATAGTGAGTGATTGGGATGTGGATTGCACCTCTCAAATAACAGGCAGATCCCTGGAGCAAGATCACCCACGCCTCGGGTCCCAGTGTCCTATTAAAGGTTCACCGGGAGAAAAGGCGGGCGTAAGGATCTCTCCCTCAGGACATAACCTGTCTAGTAATTGTGAGGATATATGACAGAAATAAATAAAGCGGGAGGGGGGGGGGGGAGTGTGTGAATAATATGTGTGTGAATATATATAAGGGGATAGTGATGAAATACAGTGGATATAATAATCCAAAAAATATATATGTGGAACAAGTAGGTCTATGACAATACAAATGAATGTGTACCAATAAATACTTGGTCACAAAATAATAGCAATATATTAATTCCTAGGAATTATCAATTGGAGATTAATTCATGAATAAATATATAGAAAACAATAAAAAAGGATGGTAAATATATAATATATACTATATAATACATGTATAAATTAATAAATATATGTATAGATATATATAAGGTGCAGCATCTGATATTAGTGATTAAATTGTGAATAGCTAAGAGATAGCTTGAAAGTTAGCTACAAGATGCTGAGTGAAAGAAAAAGTCGATGTTAATATGTACAAAGTGCGATATATATATATATATATATATATATATATATATATATAACACACACACATATATATATATATATATATATATATATATATATATATATATATATATATATATATATATATATATATATATATGCATAGATGCATGCATGCATGCATGCATGCATGCATGCATGCCGGAGGGGGATCCATGGCAAAACTCCCACGGAAAATTACATAGTTGATGCAGAGTCTGGTTTTAAGCCATATAGGGCATAAATCACCTAACATTCCTAAATTTTTTGGAATAACATGCTTTAAAACATCAGGTATGATGTTGTATCGATCAGGTAGTGTAAGGGCTACACCCGCTTCACAGTAACAGACCAATCTCCCCGTTTAATGCACCGCAAACAACCGCAAACAGTCCCTTTGCACAACCGCAAACTCCCAATTTGCACAAGGTTGGATACCAAGCTAGCCATGTCCCGTTCCTTGTACTCACTGATGTCATTGAAGGTTTCTTCCTCCACCCAGCCACCAAGGGTTCCCGAAAAGTGACAACAAGCCCCCTGGGACGCCTGCTGTGTTTGGTCTTCCACCTCCTCAAAGCCACCTTCCTCCTCTGACTCCTCTTCTTCAGACTCCCAGAGTCTGGGGGCTTCCACTGCACCGCATGGAATATTATACACAGGTCAGAGTCTGGGGGCTTCCACTGCCCAGCATGGAAGAATATACACAGGTCAGAGTCTGGGGGCTTCCACTGCACAGCATGGAAGATTATACGCGTTGCCTCTGTCTGTGTTATTATAAGGTGTGTACTGATAAGTAGTACTATTCCTATCGGTTTAATCCCTGTTACGTCCACTATCAGGGGATGCGTTTATGGCATGGATTTTTGGATTTCGGGAGATGGAAAAAGATGCTTGGTCGGTCCTCCCACTTCAAATTTGGGGCACTGCGCGTTCAATCTAAGGTGTCACCAGATATGAGTGTCACTGTGCACTGGCAAAAGTTGGCAGAGTAGATGCAATAGGCTTCACACACACACCTGTAGGCAGGCAATTGCTATTCAATCTATTACAGTCAAAAAAGTGTTGTTTTATGTCACTGAGCACAATATAATATAACAAAATGGTTGTTTTCAATGTATGTTACTCCACCAGGTATGAGTAGTGAAAATAAGCACAATATAAGCTGTTAGGTGTTAGCCTGTCACACACACACGCTGGCAGGCCGGCATAGATTACACACAAAAAATTATAAAATAAAATAAATGATGTTCAAAGTTTCCTCAATGATAAAGTATAGGGGGCGAACCAAAAAGCGCATGTGTTCGCCGTACGCGAACATGCGAAAATCGCCGCGAATAGTTCTCCGGCAAACTATTCGGGACATCACTAATCATGACATTCGCCAACAATAACAGTGAAATAAAAACAATGCTAAATAAATACTGGTTTCTTCTCAAAGAGGATCCAGTTTTAAGGGATGTCCTCCCATGTCAAGCCACAATTACCTATAGACTTGGGAAGAGTTTGGGAGACTCGCTAACTCACAGCTATTTTACCATGTCTAAAGTAGAGCAACATGCAAATTTAACCCCATTAAAGGGAACTTTTAGTTGCGGTCACTGCAAAGCTTGCAAATTTATTCAATCTCAAAAGGTCTTCAAACATGCAGAAATTGATATCAATCTGACAATAAATTCATTTTCCAATTGTGGCTCCACATTTGTCATATATGTAATGATATGTGAATGCAATCTGATTTATGTCGGGAAAAACGCTGCTGTGTTGAGGCGTACCTCAACATCCATGCTGGAATGCATGGAAACGTAATTACGCAGAGACGTAATTAACGTGAGACTTGGTGAACAAATCCCAAGGCAGGAAAGGAATAGCGCGATGACGTCATCGCGGAAGAAGAGACAGGGAGATTATTTAATCATTTAAAAGGAACCCCGCCAAACGAATGACAGAGAAAGTCACGCTCCAAGTGACGAAACCGGTCGGCAGACAGTGCTTCTACTTGGCCACCTCACCTGGGTATCATTATTTGAGCTGATTACTGGTATAGTAACTATTTAAATATACACTTTTGTACCTTACCTTTTTTTTATAGCACTTTACTTTATGTAATATTGACAGTCATCAACACCATCATACCAGATCCGTATCATATGATCTGGAGGGCATTGTTCTTAGTGAACAGCCCTCCAAGGTGAAATACAGTCAATTAGAAACCACCATTTTTTCCCTTTATTGTGCTATTAAGGAGGTACAATATATATATATATATGTATATTCTTTCAGTAATAATACAGTAGCTCTTATCCCAGCTACAAGGTGAAGCCTAGTATTTGTTTTTAAATCATTTTTTGTTATCCTTTTTTCATTTTTGAAAAGATTATCTGATGATTTTATTTTATATATGAGGATAACCTACCATATGGATTACAACTTGTATTTATCAAGCTAGACTATTTCCATTATAGTATTATATTACTGTAATTAGAATGGTAAAATATCCAGAAGAGTATTATAACAAGAGGCATATTATATTAACAATTGCCATTGTTGGGAAGTTTATCACACTCATATTTTAAGTGTGTTCTTAGTCAACACTTAACAGCGTTTTTTTGTATTTTAATTAATAACTATTAAAAATGATTCATTAATATACGTTTACATATATATATTATATATATATATATATATATATATATATATATATATATATATATATATATATACATACATATATATATATATGT
>CM050169.1:82339744-82457244 GCA_027410445.1 Discoglossus pictus
AACACCATTTTGAACAGTACTACGCACAAAATGGCGGATGGAACGCAAATTGTAAGCTGGAACGCAAATAGCGCATGCGTATTGCGTTCTAACGGTCTCACTTTCCAGAACTTTCTACAAGTTTATAAATACTGCCTATTTTACACAAAAAAATAAATTTCTCCTCAGGTGATGAACGGAGTGACTTCAGAGATAACTGCTGCTTTTACTTGAGAAGACAATTCTTTACTAATTTACTACTTTACATTGTGCAAATTACAACTGAGAGGTAAGCTATAATATATTACATTTTATTATCAGGACAGGTCAAAAAAAAAAACTAGGAAAATGTGATTTATGTAGTGACATATATGGCACATTTATGTGTATAGGCCCACAAAAAAAATAAGGTTCATTTAACAAAACAACAAAAAAACATAATTCAATATTAAACAGAGGTTTATGTATAGTGACATGTGACACGCACATATATGTCTATAATGTATAGTGACATCTGACACGCACATATATGTCTATAATGTATAGTGACATGTGACACGCACATATATGTATAGAATGTATAGTGACATGTGACACTCACATTTATGTGTATTGACCCTGCATAGTGACATGTGACACGGACATATATGTGTATCATGTATATTGACATGTGACACACACATTTATGTGTATTGCTGCCACTGCAACAAAATTAGCTTAAAACAAAATCATTAAACAACTACATTTAAATGACATTAGATGTCATGTATACTGATATGTGACACGCACATATATGTGTATCATCTATAGTTACATCTCACACACAGACATTTATGTGTGTTGGAAAAAAAAATTATAAGGTTAATTTAACAATTTAAATATGATTCATGTATAGTGATATGTCACACGCACACAAAATAATTACATTAAACTATGGAATGTGCTTCATGTATGTGACATATGTGTGTAGCCCCCACCAAAAAATAAGGTCAATTGAAAATAATTACAGAAGTATATTTAAATGACATTAATTTAGTGCAATTCAATATATCACCTAAAGCTCAATCTTTCTACTTCTTTTAATATTCAAACAGACTCTGCATCAACAGCGTCACTCAACAATTTGCACCGTGCATTGTGAAGCACGATCCCTTTTAAAGAACACCAACAAAGAACAACAGGTAAGATACAACAAGACATTACATGCTCAAAAGGCCATGGTTTGCTAGATGAAAAATTATAAATATAAAATTAACTATTTCACTTTCTTTTTCAAACAGACACTACAAGAAGACCGGCGGATTAAGATTGGCAGGAGGGGACCCTCTGTCATTCGACACTTCAATCAAGGTAAAGTATTAAGTATAAAAAAGAAAGAACCATGAGCCTCATTCAATTGCGAGTTGCTCAATTGAATAGGGCTCTATATAAGCACATAACATATTTTTTATACAGAACTTTTTAGTTACTGAACTTCTAACCACAATCAAGGTCTTCAATAACTAAAAACTTTGCTCAATAAATATGTTAGGTGCTTATATAGAGCCCTCTTCAATTGGCAAAATTGCAATTCAATGAGGACCTATATATCTTTAATGGCCGAGGGCCTCACTCAAATGTGATTTGCCCATTTCAATAGGGCTCTATATAAGCACAGAGCATATCTTTTAAAGGAACTTTTTATTTAGTGAACACATTGCTTTTGGATACAAGTTCTCTAAATACAAAATTCGGTAAAAAAATATGCTCTGTGGTGATAGTGAGCTCTATTCCATTGGCCAAAACACAATTGAATGAGGAGCTGACAATATAACAAATGCAGCAACCAAAGGCCCTCATTCAATTGCTATTTTGGACAATTTAATATGGCTATAAATAAGCACTTTTAGGCCCTTATTCAATTGCCATTTTGCTAATTCTATAGGGATCCAAATAATCACATAACATATATTTTTTAAAGAACTTTTTCGTTAGTGAAAACCTTGCTTTTAGATAGATGCTTAATAAATAAAAACTACTTTAACAAATATATGTGATGTGCTTATTTAGAACTCTATTCAATTTTCAAAATTGCAATTCAATGAGCGCCTTAGAGTACTATTACATTGTAAAAAATGCAATTCAATGAGGGGCAAACTATGCAACATATGGTACACATAAAGGCCCTCATTCAATTGCAATTTGCCCAATTGAATAGGGCTCTAAATAAGAACATAACATTTTTTTTTAAAGAAGTTTTTAGTTAGTAAAAATCTATACAAAAGAAAGTTTTTCACAGACTAAAAACTTCTTTAAAAAAATATGCTATGTGCTTATTTAGGGCACCATTCAATTAGACAAATCGCAATTGAATGAGACCCAAAGTGCTACACACAAAATAGAATTGGAACTTTCTTATTCAATGTTTAACAACCTATAAGCCTTACAAAGAAGCCTAAATAAGAATAACAAAAGTGTTGCGCACCTAATAGGATTGTACAAAAAATCACACAAACACATAGGAAACTACATTAACATTCTTCTTTAATGTTCAACAACCTATAACCAGTACAATCAAGAATAAATAACTTTAGCACAAGTGGTGCGCACAAAACAGGATTGTAAAAAACTAACACAAACACATAGCAAACTACATTAATTATATTATTTCATGGTTCACAAACTATAACCATCCCAATAAAGGCTAAATCAGTATACCACAAGTGGTGCGCACAAAACAGGATTGTACAAAAACTAACATAAACACATAGCAAAATATATTCATATTCTTATTTAATATATCACAACCCACAAGCCTTACTAAGAACCTTAAATAAGAATAACAAAAGTCGTGGGATTGTACAGAAAGTATAAAAAAAAAAAATAGAAAAAAATAACCATAACTGATACAATACAGCCAAATTCATAAATTTTTTACTTACTTAAAAGACATTTCACTCAAACAACATTTTCTATTTTATATTACAACAGATACTGCGTGAAGACAATCGGACGAGGACTTTCTCCACAGGACCAGACCAGCGGACGAGGAATTTCAACACAGGACCAGACCATCGGACGAGGATTTTCACCAAAGGACCACAACATCGGACGAGGGCTATCGCCACAGGACCACACCATCGGACCAGGACTTTCAACAGAGGACCAGACCATAGGACCAGGATTTTACACAGAGGACCACACCATCGGACGAGGACTTCCAACGGAGGACCACACCATTGGACAACGATTTTCAACCGAGGACCAACAAACATTCGGATTTAAATCACAATTCAACCAAGGTACGGTATAATAAGTACAAAAGGAGAAAACTAAAGAAACAGCTTTCAGTTGCATCCGTGTCAACAGAAAAATAAAAAAATAAATTTACTATCTCCCTTATTCTATTTAAATTGCCACTATGCAATACATAGCTCAATAACCACATCAATGTTTTTTTTAGCAAAGAAGTTTTGCAGTGGTAAATATCTATCCACAAACAACGTTTTTAATAAATAAAAACATTATTTAAAAAAAATATGTTACATGCTTATTTACAGCAGTATTCCATTAGCCAAATTCTTAGTCAGTGAGGACAGGAATTATAATTTTAACTAAATATAACTGATACATTAATGATTTGCCTTTTATTTCACCAATTGTGCACAAGAATCTTTAACAGGAATTACAAATTTAAATATACACAATTACATTTCTTTTTTTTCCTTTACAGATTAATATGGCTGATAACGAGAACAAAGAAGAGAAGAAAAGACGTCAAACTAGAGAAAGACAAGAGAGATGGGCCGCCCAGCAGACACCTGAGGAGAAAGAAATTCGACGAGGAAAAGAACGCAAAAGACTTGCAAATAAAAGACTATCAGCTGCAAAAATGAAAGATACAACAAAAAAAAATAAAAAGATAATAAAGCATTTACAAACTCTTCCTCAAACATCAGATGACATTTTACAAGATACCACTCAAGACAGACCAAAAAAAGCAACTACAAAAACAAAGCATTTACAAACTCTTACTAAAAACTTACAGGACATTTCAACAAAACAAGGACAACATATACCAAGAAAAGCCACGAAAAAAACTAAACATTTAGAACCTGTTGTTGAAACATTTCATGACTTTTCACCTGATGAATATGAAAGTCAACATCCAATATGCTTTGCAAATTGTCCTTTACTCAAGTCTTTAGCAGTAGAGGTTCATAGTTGTGGGGACATGAGTACTCAATGTCAATTTTGTGAGGCTTATTATTTTAAACAGGAGAGACCCAGAGATGGACAATTTATTAGTTGTTGTCAAAAAGGCAAGTTCAAACTTCCAGAAAGGAAACAATTTCCAAGCTATTTACAAAATATTATGACTGAACCTACTTTTCCAAATTACAAAAATTTTAAGACAAACATAAGATCCTACAATAGTTCCATATCATTTGCATCTATGGGGGCAACATTGGCTGCTAATGTACCAGGACATGGTCCTTACTGTTTTAAAGTCCAAGGACAAATTTATCATCGGACTTCACATTTACATCCAGAGCAAGGAGAGCAACGAAAATTTGCTCAACTATATGTCCTAGCTACAATGGAAGCTGTTGACCAACGTATGCAGATGGAAGAAAATAAAAAATGCTTACCCAGTGTTTTCATAGAGCTAAATAACATTATGGACAACAATCCCTACAGTAAAGCATACAAAAAATTGGCAGAAGTAGAAAATGAACAACAACTTCATGCACAAAGACATCAATTACCCATGCCAAAGGTTAATATGGTGCTTAAAAGAGACAGACATACTGATAAACGTCGTTATAACTTGCCAACATTAAATGAAGTTGCAATGGTCTTTCAGAATGATGAAGGAGAACCACCATTTCAAAGAGACATTAGAGTATATCCCAGAAATGAGGAGCAACCATTTATTAATATTAATATCTTAAGTCCAAATTTAGATCCAATGACATATCCCATCTTTTTCCCACATGGAGAAGCAGGTTGGCAACCAAAAATTAACCCTTCCCAGTTACCCAAATGCTAAAGCCAGAATCCGAAATAATGTTTCTATGCTTGAATTTAAAGTAGCTCAAATTGCCATTCGAGGTGAATTTAATCCAATTTTATGTGGTGGAAAACTAACACAACAATGGATTATTGATTCATATTTGCAAGTTGAGGCAAATAATTTAAACTTTATAAAATATCAACAAGATAAACTACGTGTAGAACAATATTGTGGACTCATGAAATATGTTACTGACGTGGCTACAAGCAAAGACATGACAGCTGGCAAAGCCATCATTTTACCATCTTCCTTTCAAGGATCTCCTCGAAATATGAGAGAAAGATACAATGATGCTATGGCTATTGTTACTAAATTTGGAAAACCAGATTTATTTGTGACATTTACATGTAATCCACAATGGCCAGAAATTACACAAAATCTACTTCTTGGACAAAGTGCTTCAGATCGACCAGATTTAGTAGCCAGAGTTTTTAAGATCAAATTAAATGAATTAATACGTGACTTCACTATAAATCAGTTATTTGGCAAATGTCTTGCTTATGTATATACCATTGAATTTCAAAAAAGAGGCTTTCCACATGCACATCTTCTCATAATACTTCAAGAGAAAGATACATTAGATACTTCAGACAAAGTGGATGCAGTCATAGTTGCTGAACTACCAGATCCACAACTATATGGTAGACTATATGAGATTGTTACTCATCGCATGATTCATGGACCCTGTGGAGACCTTAATCCACAATCACCATGTATGGAAAATAATAAATGTTCAAAAGATTTCGCAAAAGATTATAGAGACAAAACATATGCAAATTGTGATGGATATCCACTTTATAAAACAAGAGAAGGAGATAGTGCCATTATTCGTGGAAAAAAAGTGGACAATAGATATGTAGTACCCTAATATCCACATTTACTCATGAAGTACAACGCCCACATCAACGTAGAAGCCTGCACTTAAATCAAATCCATTAAATATGTCTACAAATATATTTACAAAGGATATGATGCAGCTACTGTAGTCGTCAAAAGTGCAGACAACCCTGAATGTAGTGAGTTCGTACATGATGAACTTGCATCTCATGTAGATGCTCGCTATGTCAGTGCACCAGAAGCTATGTGGCGGCTTTTAAAATTTGAAATGCATGATAGATCACATGCAGTATATAGATTAGCAGTACATTTGCCACAACGACATTTAGTCTATTTCCATGCTGGAAATGAAATGAATGCATTGGCCCAAAGTGAAGATCGTCACACTACACTAACTGCATGGTTTGCATTAAATTCAAATGATGCTCAAGCAACACAATACTTATATATTGAAATTCCATATCACTATGTTTTTGTGAATGGATTATGGAGACCAAGAAAAACCAGAGGCAATAAAATAATTCCACGAATTTACACAGTCAGTCCAAGAGATGTTGAACGTTTTTGCTTACGGATATTACTTTTAAATGTTCCAGGAGCACAAAGTTTTGAACAATTAAGAACTGTTAATGACATTGTATATGAATACTTCCATTTAGCTGCAAGACATAGAAACTTACTCGCTGATGATACAGAGTGGGAAAGATGTTTAGAAGAAGCAGCACAATGTCAAATGCCACGACAGATGAGAGAACAATTTGCTTTTATTTGTATCTTCTCAAATGCTCCAAATGCATTAGCTTTGTGGGAGACTTTTAAAAGTAATATGGCTGAAGACTTTATGCAACGATACAATGAACCCATTGCACACTTAAAAGCGTTAATGGGAATCCAAGAAGTATTTTTAACTCATGGATTAAGTTGTGCAAGTTTTAATTTGCCTGATCCAGGTCTTATACATGACATAAACTTTGAAGACTATGACATTCAACTACAAGCAGAAAGAACACAAGAAAGACTTGCAACTTTAAATACACTACAATTGCAAGCATTTCATGCCATTAAAAATGCAATAGATGATGACATGGTGACAGAGCCTTATTTCTATCTTGATGGACCTGGCGGATCAGGAAAAACCTATTTGTACAATTTATTAATGAGTTCAGTACGAGCACAAGGACAAATAGCAATGGCGTTTGCCACTACTGGAATTGCTGCACTTTTATTAGAAGGTGGAAGAACTGTTCATAGTGGATTTAAACTGCCAGTGTCTATTTTAGAAAATTCTGTGTCAGATATTCGCATGACATCCTTACAAGCAAAGAAATTGAAGAAATGTAAATTAATTATAATAGATGAGGCCACAATGATGTCATGCTATGCCCTCCAATGTATTGACCGTTTGCTTCGTGAAGTCATGGATAATATATTTCCATTTGGTGGAAAGGTAATGTTGTTGGGTGGCGATTTTAGACAAACATTACCTGTTGTTGTACATGGAAATCGAACTGACATTATGGAAACCTGTATCAAGTCAAGCACAGTATGGAAACATTTTACCCATCTTCAACTGCAACAAAATATGAGATCAAAAGGACAAAATGATTTCAATGATTGGCTTATTAAAATTGGAGAAGGCAGAACAGAAAAAATACTACATTTAGCTGACGACACTGTAGAGATCCCACCTCAGATGATTTGTCAACAAGATATTATATCATTAAGTATATCACTGTAAAAAAGTTCCTTGGTGCCTAACACCTTAACAATGGTAATAATAGTAGAAAAAATATATATAGGAACTATAGGGTTTGGAATGGATGATTCCTTTAAATGAGCTACTAGCTGGTATATTCTTGAGTACATACAGTCTTCCCTCTTATGGCAAAATAAATTTGCTAATCCTTGGGAGGACAAAAGTATGAAAATATATAAATAGTGTTTAGCTCAAAAAAGTGTGGTTAAAACCAATGTAGAAAAAAGCGCATGGAAGTACTTTACTGGTTATGAAAAAAGGTAGAGGGGGTTTTATAAAAAATATGTACAAATGATGTGTTATAGCATACAATAGTGATGCAACTCCTGTTTGCCTGAGACTACTATATGTCATTAATGCTGACTGGCAATTCACAGTAGTCACAAGGAGTAAAGTAACACAGGCAAAAAATAGCTCAAACATATATAAACCTCTCTTTTGTAATCAATAAACCAAATAACCAGAGTACTTGCGCTTAGATGATAGTCCTGACGGTCCCGTTTCACCCCTTCTAGGGGTTACTCATGGGCTACTGAATTGGAGGTCTAGTGGGGCTTTTATAGCCCTTTTTCATCCATTTCCGGTTGTGCAACGCTATTTAGGTCATTTCCGTTATTGAAAAGTTAAGTGTAGCACTTAAAAACGTCCCCACGTTCTTTCCTTTCATTTCTGTAAATGGTGGCTTGCCAATCATACGTAATTTGCCAACCACACACTCTTTTGTTTTATACAAATTGTTTTAATCATTTATGTCGCTGCGTGATGACGTAATCAAGATACAAACGTGACCACGTTTTTTCAAGTCCTTTCTATGCATGAATGCCAATCATGCGTTATTTTGCCAACCAACGCCATTTTTATCTGGTTTTAAAGACGCCAAAGTGCTCCAACTACTATATACTGGATCTAAAAATGTTGTTGATATCTCTAAGGTGAATTTATCCATGGTGGGTCTAAGTAAATCTATATTACTATTTTAAAGTGACCTAAAATATATGAAAAATATTGTTGATCCAACTAATATATAGAGGTAAAGGCAAATGATAGTGATGGCTAGTGAATTATTATATTGTTCCAAAAATTGGAAATATCTGAATAATAAAAGTGAAAAAAGAGAGATATATCAATGTGTTTGTGTATAATAAGTGTTCTATAATGTATCTACATATAGATCCAAGTGGATAAAGTGCGTGTAATATGGAAAAAAAAAATATATATACATATACATGCACAAACATACACGTATATATACATGCACAAACATAAACATACACACACACTTGCACACACACATACCTATACCTATATTCATACAAACATATACGCATACATACATATACATATATATATATATATATATATATGGGTGCAAAATGTGAGGTGAAAAGCTAAATGTAAGTGAAAAAGTGTTATGAAATGTGATAAAATTATGAAGTGTGTGTAGTGATAAATGAATAAATATACTATTACACTGTTATAGAAAGGGCGCATATGAAAATCCTTCATTAAGACCTTGTGGGCTTTGGGTATTCAATATAAAGATCCATTTGCTCTCCAGCTTTAAGAGATCCTTATCAATATCCCCTCCTCTGGGTTTTTGTAACGCTTGATCAATTATTGAAAATTTCATTGCCTCCGGTTTGTTATTGTGAAATTTTTTTATATGTCGAGACACAGATGTGTCCATTTCTTTGGTCACTGTATAGGAATGTTCCAAGATCCTTCTCCGCAGTTGGCGTGTAGTTTTACCTATATATAATTTCGGACAGGAACAGATTATAACGTAGACGACGTGCGTAGAGCTGCAGTTGATAAAATGCTTAATTGGATATTTCACATTAGTGTTTGGGTCAGTAAAATCTTTACTGGGGACAATGAACTTACATAGTTACATAGTTACATAGTTACATAGTAAATAAGGTTGAAAAAAGACTTTCAGTCCATCAAGTTCAACCTGTTAAGATCTCCTCTGATCTGCAATATGCGGATTAGTTATTAATTAAATTATTGATTAAATAATTATTAATAGTATAGTATTGGAGAATGAATAAAGAGTTAGTCCATCAAGTTCAACCTTTTTAGATCTCTATTGATCTTTTTAATTTGGACTATTTATTATTATTGTTAATTTATAATTATTGTTAATTGATCCAGAGGCAAACATAAAAAAAAAAACCCATTGAAACTTTGCCAATTGTCTCATAAGGGGAAAAAAAAGCAAAATTCCTTCCTGACCCCAGAAACTGGCGATCAAATTTCTCCCTGGATCAATATTCCTTGCTAGTTATCTAGGATAGCCTTGAATGCCCTCTTTATTCAGAAATATATCTAACCCCTTTTTGAAGTTGTCTATCGAATTCGCTGTCACCACCTCCTTTGGTAGAGAATTCCACAGTTTAACCACCCTAACTGTGAAGAACCCTTTTCTTTGTTTAAGGTGAAATCTTTTTTCCTCTAACCTCAACGGATGTCCTCTTGTCAGTTGAAAATCTCTTGCTACAAAAAGTTCACTTGACAAAGCCTTATATTGACCCTGGATGTATTTAAATAACGTAATCATATCTCCTCTTAGACGCCTTTTTTCTAGCGAAAATAAGTTTAATTTTGTTAGTCTTTCTTCATAACTTAGCCCCTCCATTCCCCTTATTAGTTTTGTAGCCCTTCTCTGTACTTTTTCCAGCTCTAAAATGTCTTTTTTGTGAGGTGGTGCCCAAAATTGTACTCCATATTCCAAATGAGGGCGTACTAGAGATTTGTATAGTGGCAGAATTATATCTTCTTCCCTGGCTTCTATACCCTTCCTAATACATGCTAATATTTTATTTGCCTTTGCAGCCGCTGCTTGGCTTTGAGCGCTGTTACCTAGGTGGTTGTCCACTAGTACTCCCAAATCCCTTTCAATATCTGATACCCCTAGATTTGCTCCATTAAGATTATAGATTGCTTGGCTATTGTTCCTTCCCAAATGCATAACCTTACATTTATTTGTATTAAATCTCATCTGCCATTTAGCCGCCCATTTCTCTAATTTATGCAAATCCTTTTGTAGGGAAAGTACATCATTATCTGATTTTATTACCTTGCACAACTTAGTGTCATCAGCAAAAATGGAGACACTACATTCGAGTCCTACTTCAATGTCATTAATAAATATGTTAAAAAGGAGAGGACCCAATACTGAGCCCTGAGGAACCCCACTTATCACATTAGACCAATCAGAGTATGTTCCATTTACAACAACCCTTTGCTTCCTGTCTTTTAGCCAGCTCTCGATCCATGAGCAGATATTTACTGCAATTCCTGTATCCCTTAGTTTGCTCACTAGTCTTCCATGTGGCACTGTATCAAATGCCTTTGAAAAATCTAAAAAGACTACATCCACTGAGTTGCCCTGATCCAAGTTCCTACTAACCTCCTCATAAAAACTAATTAGATTGGTCTGACACGACCTTTCCTTCATAAATCCATGTTGACTGCTACCTATGATCCTGTTCAAATAGACATATTCTTGTATTCTGTCCCTTATTAACCATTCTAAAAGCTTCCCAACTACAGAAGTGAGGCTCACTGGTCTATAATTCCCCGGATTTGCTCTAGATCCCTTCTTAAATATAGGTATCACCTCTGCTTTTCTCCAGTCATCTGGTAGAGACCCTGTAGTGAGCGAGTCTTTAAAGATTAGATATAATGGTTTGGCTATTACAGAACCCAGCTCCCTCAGTACCCTTGGATGTATTCCATCAGGACCTGGGGCTTTATTAACATTTATTTTCTCCAACCTCTTTTGTATTTCTTCCTGCGTTAACCAATTATTTAGTGAAGGTAGTGTAGCCCCATTATGTTGCAGTGTCCCAACCACTGGTACCTCCCTTGTGTAAACCGACGAAAAGAACCTATTTAGCTCATCTGCCTTTTCCTGGTCACTAATTATCAGATGGCCTGTGTCACATTGTAATGGTCCTATCGATTCCTTCCTGGCCTTCTTCCCATTAATATATTTATAAAATATTTTAGGGTTAGTCTTACTTTCCATTGCAATTGACTTCTCATTTTCTATTTTAGCCAGTCTAATAGCCCTTTTGCAAGCCTTGTTGATTTCCTTATAGTCACATAAAGATGCCTCTGTTCCCTCCTTCTTGTATAATTTAAATGCATATTTCTTTTTCCTCATCATGATCTTTAAGTCATTGTTAAGCCACATGGGATGTGATTTACTCCTATTTATTTTATTTCCACATGGTACATGCTGATGAGTATGTTTATTTAGTAAGGATTTGAATGTTGTCCATTTATTTTCAGTATTTTTCCCAGTAAGTTCTTTCTCCCAGTCTATATGTTGTATTGCTGCCGTAGCCCATTAAAGTTAGCCCTTTTAAAATTTAGAGTTTTTGTTGGCCCCTTACAACTCTGTTTTTTGTATTCAATCTCAAATGAGACTGTGTTGTGATCACTGTTCCCCAAGGGTTCCCCTATTTTTACATTTGATATTATATCAATATTACTTGTGATGACTAAATCCAAGATGGCCCCATTTCTAGTAGGTTCTTGTATTACCTGGGCTAGATAATGATCCCTGAGTGTACTCAAGAACCTGCTCCCCTTAGCTGAGCTGCTGGTCTCGTTTATCCAGTTTATATCAGGGTAATTAAAGTCTCCCATTATTAGAACTTGCCCATGCTTAGCTGCATTTCCAATCTGTAACAATAATTGTATTTCCTCACTTTCAGCTATATTTGGGGGTTTATAGCATACTCCCACCAATATGCATTTAGAATTAGCTCCTCCACTATTTAGCTCAACCCACAAGGATTCAATGATGCCGTTAGTGCCAGCATAAATATCTTCTCTAACTATAGGCTTAAATTCAGGCTTAACATAAAGACAGATCCCTCCTCCTCTTTTACCATTTCCCCTATCTTTCCTAAATAGGTTATAACCATCCAGATTAACAGTCCAGTCATGAGATTCATCCTACCATGTTTCCGTAATGCCTATTAAGCCCCATTTTTCTTGTACTGCTAATATTTCTAGCCCATCCATTTTCCCAGGCAAACTTCTTGCGTTTGCAATCATACACTTTATGTTGCTATGGCTCTGCTGATGTGAAGTGCCTGCCACTGTATTTGAGGCCCCTATTAATATCTCCCTACTTTCTATTGTAACCCTCCCCCCTTCTCCTCCCCCATGGGTAAATAATTCATCCCTTTCCCTCTCTACCCTATTTACCCCAATACTTCTATATAGTCCCTCCCCCCCACCTACAAGTTTAAAAACTCCCCCAGCCGTTCTACTATCCTATTCCCTAGCACAAAAGCGCCGTCATCATTAAGGTGCAATCCATCCCTGCTATAGAGATTGTACCCAAGTGAGAAGTCAGCCCAGTGCTCTAAAAACCCAAAACCCTCTGCACTGCACCACTTTTTTAGCCACGCATTAACCTCCCTAAGCTCCTTCTGCCTCCCTGGGCTAGCACGTGGCACTGGTAGTATCTCAGAAAATACTACCTTGGAGGTCCTTGCTTTAAGCTTATTCCCTAATTCTCTAAAATCATTCTTTAGGACGCTCCATCTTCCCACTAACTTTGTCATTGGTACCAATGTGTACCAAGACCGCCGGTTCATTACCAGCCCCTCCCAATAATTTATCCACCCGATCCACAACATGCCGAACCCGAGCACCCGGGAGACAGCAAACTGTTCGATTGCTGGGATCTGGGTGACAAATTACCCTGTCTACCTTCCTAATAATAGAGTCCCCTACCACCAAAACATGTCTGTTGCTCTGCCTATTCTGCCCTCCCTCTTCTCCAGTAGAGCTGTTCGCCCGGCTGTTAGAGGGAACAGCTCTATCTGGCATTGCCATTCCTGAATGGACATCGCCAACAGTTTCACTCAATCTGGCAAATCTGTTGTTGTTTGCCAACTCAGAACTGGCCTGCCTCCTCCTGTTCCCCCTGATTCCCCTTCTAACTGTAACCCAGCTACCTCCCTGGCCATCCTCACTAGCCCCAGCTCCTCCCTCCATACTAGGCCCAGCTAAACTGTGCTCCGTGAGCACCAACTCCCTTTCCAGTGGAGCAATATCACTAAGTGCTGCAATTCTCCTCTCCAGATCTTCAATTTGAGCTTCCAAAGAGGCAACATGCTCACACCTGTCACAGAGGTATGGACCCTGGATCATCTGTTCCAGTAGTGCATACATTTGACAGGATGTACACTGAATAAGGTTGCCACTGGACTGACTCATAATTATTATTATTGTCTACGAAATTTCAATGGGAAAAATAAAGAATATAATATAATATATTTATATAAAGTTTTCCTCCTTTGCACTATAAATCTGCCCTCCCTTTTCTTTGAAGGCCCTCCTTTTAGTTAAACTCCTAGGCTTTTACTAGAATTGCACTTGATACTGAAAATGTTCACAAGCTCACAAGTTCCCCTTCTCCGGTTTCTATTGACTTCTGCCTTCTCGCCTAGTGCACTCTGCAATTTATCAGCCTTTACTTTTAAGGTAAATTCACTTGTAAACAGGCCCCAAACCAGCTCACAAATCCTTTATCCTAGTTTAACAGTCAAGCCACACCCCTCTCACCTGGGCACACTTAGTGCACTCTGCAATTTATCAGCCTTTACTTGTAAGGTAAATCCACTTGTAAAAACCACTTGTAATAATGCATAACAGAGTTTCAAATACTTCCTTGTCTTCATCAATTATTCCCAAATTATTGAGCTCTATCTTCCGCTTTTGTGTAAAGAATTTTTTAAGGGCTAGTTTCCTAGCAAATAAGTTTATGTCTTTTACATTCTCAAAAAGATCCGAGTTGCTTGTAGGGACAAATGAAAGGCCCTTAGATAGTAAAGATATATCTGAGTCCTTCAATTTCACTTCAGACAAGTTTATCACTGTTGTTTCTTTTTGTTGTCCAGTTGTTATAGTTTTTTCTGTTATATTGCTCTGTCTCATTATTAATTTCTCAGTTGGATCTATCAATTGGTCATTAATTAGACATTCTCTCTGAGAATTATTATTATTATTAGGATGTACTATAGATGTATCTATTATGGGTTCCATTAAGGACATTACTTCCGACGTTTTATTAATGTCAAATTTCCTTTTATTGCATTTCTGAGATGTTCTTATTAATTCACTGTAGGTGTCCTTTGTTTTGAATGTCATTTCATTATGTTTATCGTCCAGACAATTTTTAGTGAATTTTGTTAGATTAAATTTATTATTACTTATCTTTACTGATTTTTTCTCGGTCGAGACATGTAGTGTCGTTTTTGGGCGTGCCCCTTGCCTAAAAAATGGTGTTCTAGCGTAGTTTGATTTGCTCCTGATCTTGTAGTTGGGCCACTGGATGTTCCTCCGACATATTGTGTACGTGATTTATATAGTTGTATACTTTCTTCTCTTTCTGATGTTTCTGCCTCTGACGAACTGATGTCGGTATTACTAGGGTGTCTGATTCTGATAAATTTGTAAATTCTTCCAACTTGGTAGTCATTACTATCCCGTAAAAATTTCTTTTGTTTTCTTGCAAGAAGATCTTTCTTGAATTTCTCAACATTATTGTTCAATTTTATATTCAATGCTTCATATTCACTGTTGTCCTTGAATCTAGAGAAATCTATTTGTTTGTCTATGACTGTTTGTTTAATATTTTCTAAATTCTGTTTTTCAGTGTCTAAAATAAGGTTCATTAATTCTATTGAGCATTTATCAACAATTTCTGTCCATTTTGTCACAAAATTTACTTCAAGTAAATGTGTAGCGGGTGCCAGTTGGATTCTTAGTCCTCTTGGGACAATTTTCGATTTTACATAGTTGTGGAGACTTGATATTTCCCAAATAGTTCTTATTTGTTTTTTCAGTCCTTTTAGTAATTCTTTAGAGCTGCCTATTATACTTTGGTCACCAGATAATTTCTGTGATTCTGTTTCTTTGCTGCAGAAGGTGGACTCTGCTTCTTTCATTAGCTCTGTAAAGTCCCACTGATTTACATTAGATTGTGCCATGCTTATAGATTTTTTATTGTATCCTTATTATGATAATATATATATAATTTGTTTGATATAGAGTTAAGATTCCTATTTTCAATATGATAGTAGTTGTTCTATTTGTCCTAACTCTATGAAAGAATAGGAAGATTCTTTAGGTGACTCCCTAAAAGGATGTTTTTGTTTGCGTTGTCTTAAACTAGTGGCTTTTAACGTGGACTAAACCACAAATTATATGATTAAGTATATCACTGTAAAAAAGTTCCTTGGTGCCTAACACCTTAACAATGGTAATAATAGTAGAAAAAATATATATAGGAACTATAGGGTTTGGAATGGATGATTCCTTTAAATGAGCTACTAGCTGGTTTATTCTTGAGTACATACAGTCTTCCCTCATATGGCAAAATAAATTTGCTAATCCTTGGGAGGACAAAAGTATGAAAATATATAAATAGTGTTTAGCTCAAAAAAGTGTGGTTAAAAAGTGTGTGTGTATGTTTATGTTTGTGCATGTATATATACTTGTATGTTTGTGCATGTATATGTATATATATATATATTTTCCATATTACACGCACTTTATCCACTTGGATCTATATGTAGATACATTATAGAACACTTATTATACACAAACACATTGATATATCTCTCTTTTTTCACTTTTATTATTCAGATATTTCCAATTTTTGGAACAATATAATAATTCACTAGCCATCACTATCATTTGCCTTTACCTCTATATATTAGTTGGTTCAACAATATTTTTCATATATTTTAGGTCACTTTAAAATAGTAATATAGATTTACTTAGACCCACCATGGATAAATTCACCTTAGAGATATCAACAACATTTTTAGATCCAGTATATAGTAGTTGGAGCACTTTGGCGTCTTTAAAACCAGATCAAAATGGCGTTGGTTGGCAAAATAACGCATGATTGGCATTCATGCATAGAAAGGACTTGAAAAAACGTGGTCACGTTTGTATCTTGATTACTTCATCACGCAGCGACATAAATGATTAAAACAATTTGAATAAAACAAAATGGAGTGTGTGGTTGGCAAATTACGTATGATTGGCAAGCCACCATTTACAGAAATGAAAGGAAAGAACGTGGGGACGTTTTTAAGTGCTACACTTAACTTTTCAAAAACGGAAATGACCTAAATAGCGTTGCACAACCGGAAATGGATGAAAAAGGGATATAAAAGCCCCACTAGACCTCCAATTCAGTAGCCCATGAGTAAGCCCCAGAAGGGGTGAAACGGGACCGTCGGGACTATCATCTAAGCGCAAGTACTCTGGTTATTTGGTTTATTGATTACAAAAGAGAGGTTTATATATGTTTGAGCTATTTTTTGCCTGTGTTACTTTACTCCTTGTGACTACTGTGAATTGCCAGTCAGCATTAATGACATATAGTAGTCTCAGGCAAACAGGAGTTGCATCACTATTGTATGCTATAACACATCATTTGTACATATTTTTTATAAACCCCCCTCTACCTTTTTTCATAACCAGTAAAGTACTTCCATGCGCTTTTTTCTACATTGTTTTTAACCACACTTTTTTGAGCTAAACACTATTTATATATTTTCATACTTTTGTCCTCCCAAGGATTAGCAAATTTATTTTGCCATATGAGGGAAGACTGTATGTACTCAAGAATATACCAGCTAGTAGCTCATTTAAAGGAATCATCCATTCCAAACCCTATAGTTCCTATATATATTTTTTCTACTATTATTAAGATATTATATCGGCTATATTTGAAGGGAGCATCAATAACGAAGAATATTCTGAGCTTGCCAACCAAGTCATACTGACGTGTAAAAATAAAGATGCATTAATCCTCAATAATAAAATCTTTAAAAAAATGAATGCACCACAAAGAAATTATCACAGTGCTGATTCTGTACTTGCTGATGACAATGAAAGTCAGGCTAACTTTTCGACTGAATTCATAAACTCTCTAACTCCTTCTGGAATGCCACCACATATTTTGCTGCTAAAGAAAGGTGCAATTATCATGTTGCTGTGAAATATGAACCCCAAAAAAGGCCTATGCAATGGCACAAGATTAATTGTTCAACAATTAAGGGACCATTTTATAGATGCTGAAATTTTAACTGGGACCCATAAAGGAGAGAGAGTTTTCATACCAAGAATAGATTTAGCACCAAGTGAAAGTAGTCTCCCTTTTATACTTCAAAGAAGACAATTTCCCATTATTATGGCATTTGCCATGACCATTGATAAATCACAAGGTCAAACTTTCAAATCTGTGGGTATTTTTTTGGAAGAACCAGTATTTGCACATGGTCAATTGTACGTTGCATTGTCACGGTGCAAAAATCCACAGGCTATTAAAGTTTACATTGAAAAGAATGAAAGTCAAGGTGATTTATTAGAAGATGGACGTATTTTTACTAAAAACATTGTCTACTATGAAGTACTATAACTTTGCAGAATACAAACTAAAGCCATAATCATTTTTTTAAAAGCATTCAAAAATACATAACAATTTGTTGTTTAATTCAGTCATAATTAATGGAAGTAATGTTTATGAATAATTCGCCTCACAAAATACTTGCCTTGCATTTTTAAGAAAAATTATGTTACAATGTTAAGTTACTGTGTTAATGTTTCTAATGTTACAAGTTTAAAAACAATATTTTCAAGTTATTTCATTCAACAGATTACAAAGTTCATGTTAAGAGCTCAAGCACCTTTTAAGTCACAATATAAATATTGTCTGTTATCTTAAGATTACTACCTACATTAATGTTTATCGCCAGTTTATGTGGTCAGTAAGGAATTACTTTCATTAGGTACGTTTTAAGGAGAGTTTTTACTGTATGCCTTTCTCTACATTCAATGTATATTGAACTTAACAATTATTCTGATACAAATTGCATGTTAATACTGATTAATTTAAAGTTCAACTGTTTTTACATTCAAATGTTAATACTTTTAATACAAAATTAAGTTACAAAATGTATTCACTATGTTCCTGTTTATAATGTTCCAAATTATACAAATGTTTTGTCAACTTCCAAAGCTACATAAAAAATAAAGTTCAAGTTTAAAAATATATACTTTGAAGGTTATTGCTTACATATATTTTAAACTTCATGTTAAAATTCGGGACGTTTCAACAAGGCTTTTTACTTTTTGCTTTCCTCTGGATTCAATGTATATTTAAGTGAACAATTCTTCAGATACAAATTTCATGTTAAAAAACCATTACATAAAAATTTTACAAAAATACACGTTCAAATAACAATACTTACAAGGGTCAAAAATATATATAAATAACTAAACAACTTGACAAACATATACATCACATTGCAGTCATTTTTTGACGGGCAAGTCGCTAGTCACATATATAGTTGTGAGCAAACGAGTTGTTGCTAACGCTTTTAGGCTGGCAAAGCGAGGGCCGCAGTTGCTGGCAAGGAGCGCTGAAGACTCTCCATGCCAGCAACTGCGACCCTGGCAAACTTCACGTCATAACGCAAACAACATACGAGACACGTTAACACCCATTACGACCTCCCCATAAATCGTCTGCAACCCGCGGACATGAAAAAATGAAAAACACAATAAATACACACAACACATACATAAAAAGCTTACCTACAGTAAGAGGGAGCATCCAGGACCTCAAAAAATGAAGTTACACCTTCATTTAACTCAAAATAAAAGAGTTTAGACACTAAAAAATTCTCTAAGCGAGAGAAAAAATTTCCGCCGGACAAAACGAAAACAAGGCTACAGCACTCTAAACATGCAAAACACCACAAGAAACACGCAAAACACCACGAAACACCTCGCTTTGCGATATTCCGCAAAAGACGCATACCACACATTTGCTGCCATTTTACAACAATGAGGAAGTACACAGCTACCCTAACGGTTTGCTCTCGCGCACGCACACTATTACACTGCACACGTTCATCACGCTTACACAGCAGCTCCACACCACTAATGCTGCAGCAACATCAAAACACATTGCAGCTCTTCAACATAATGCTTCAAAATAGTTAAAGTATATTAATTTATTACTGTATTATTTATTTCCTTATTATACACCAAATATCATTAGCTCACTTACAATTTCATTGCCGGCAATTCGCTAGTTAAGTATAAAAAAGAAAACAACTATGAGCCTCATTCAATTCCGAGTTGCCCAATTGAATAGGGCTCTATATAAGCACATACAAAAAAATGTAAACAAACTTTTTAGTTACTGAACCTATATCCAAAACCAAGGTTTTCACTAACTAAAAACTTCTGTCAAAAAAAATATGTTATGTGCTTATATAGAGCCCTATTGAATTGACAAATTTCAAATTGAATGAGGACCTATATATGTTTAATGGTGACAATATAACAAATGCAGCAACCAAAGGCCCTCATTCAATTGCTATTTTGGACAATTGAACAGGGCTCTAAATTAACACATAACATATTTTTTTTAAGTACGTTTTTACTTAGGGCCTCTTTCAATTGCGATTCGGCCAATTGAATAGGACTCTAAATAAGCACATAGCATATTTTTTTTACAGAAGTTTTTAGTTAGTGAAAACCTTTGGATATATATTCACTAACTAAAAACTTCTTTAAAAAAAATATGCTATGTGCATATTTAGAGCCCTATTCAATTGGACAAATTGCAATTGAATGAGGCCCTTAGTAAGCATCTATCTAAAAGCAAGGTTTGCACGAACTAAAAACTTCTTTAAAAAAATATATGTTATGTGCTTATTTACAGCCATATTCAATTGGCAACATCGCAATTGAATGACGGTCTCATTAAGTAAATCAAGGCCCTAATTCAATTGCAATTTGCACAATTGAATAGGGCCCTAAATAACCACATTACATATATTTTTGAAAGAAGTTTTTTGTTAGCAAGCATCTATCCAAAAGAAAGGTTTTCACTTACTAAAAACTTCTTTAAAAAATATATGTTATGTGCTTATTTAGGGTCCAATTCAATTGGGCAAATTGCAATTGAATGAGGCCCCAACTATGCACCATATGGTACACACAAAATAGGATTGGACACAAAAATAATAACAAATAGCAAACTAAATTCATATTCTTCTTTAATGTTTAACAACCTATAAGCATTACAAAAAACCATAAATAACTATACCAAAAGTGGTACACCCAAATAGGATTGAACCAAAATCACACAAACACATAGCAAAATAAATTAATATTCTTCTTTAATGTTTAACAACCTATAACCTTTACAATGAAGCATAAATAAGTATACCACAAGTGGTGCGCCCAAAACAGGATTGTACTAAAACTCACACAAACACATAGGAAACTACATTCAGATTGTTCTTTAATGTTTAACAACCTATAACCATTACAATGAAGCCTAAATAAATATAGCACAAGTGGTGCGCACAAAACAGGATTGTAGAAAAAATCACACAAACACATAGCAAACTGAATTAATATTCTTCTTTAATGTTTAACAACCTAAAAGCCTTACAAAGAAGCTTACATAAGCATAACAAAAGTGGTGTGCACAAAAGAGGATTGTAGATAAAGTCAGACAAACACATAGAAAAAATTCACCATAACAGATACAATACACCAAAATTAATACATTTTTGCTTTATTTAAAAGACATTTAACTCAAACAACATTTTCAATTTTATTTTACAACAGATACTGCGTGAAGACAATCGGACGAGAACTTTCACCAGAGGACTACACCATCGGACGAGGACTTCCAACAGAGGACCAGACCATTGGACAAAGATTTTCAACCGAGGACCAACAAACATTCGGATTCAAATCACACTTCAACCAAGGTACAGTATAATAAGGACAAAAGGAGAAAACAAAAGAAACATGTTTCATCTGCATCCGTGTCAACAGAAAAAAAAAATAATAATTACTATGTCCCTTATTCAATTTCAATTGCCACTATTCAATACATTTACACAATAACCACATCAATGTTTTTTTTGCAAAGAAGTTTTTAATTGGTAAACATCTATCCACAAACAAGGTTTTCAATAACTAAAAACTTATTTAAAAAAAAGATGTTTACTGCTTATTTACAGCAGTATTGAATTGGCCAAATTGTTATTCAATAAGGCCAGGACTTATAACTTTTAACAAAATATAACTGATACATTAATGATTTACCTCTTATTTCTCAATTATGCACAATAATGTTTAACAGTAATTACAAATTTCAATATACCCAATTACATTTCTTTTTTTGCCTTTACAGATTAACATGGCTACTAACGAGAGCAAACAAGAGAAGAAAAGACGTCAAACTAGAGAAAGACAAGAGAGATGGGCCGCCCAGCAAACCCCAGAGGAGAAAGAAATTTGACGAGAAAAAGAACGCAAAAGACTTGCAATCAAAAGACTGCAAAAATGAAAGATACGCCCAAAAAAACTACAAAGCAAATAAAGCATTTACAACCTGTTCCTCAAACATCAGATGACATTTTACAAGATACAATTAAAGACATACCAAAAAAAGCAACTACAAAAACAAAGCATTTACAACCTGTTACTGAAACCTTACAGGACATTTCAACAAAACCAGGACAACATATACCAAGAAAAGCCACGAAAAAAAACTAAGCATTTAGAACCTGTTGTTCAAACATTCCATGACTTTTCACCTGATGAATATGAAAGTCAAACTCCTATATGCTTTGCAAATTGTCCTTTACTCAAGTCTTTAGCAGTAGAGGTTCATAGTTGTGGGGATATGACTACTCAATGTCAGTTTTGTGAGGCTTATTATTTTAAACAAGAGAGACCCAGAGATGGCCAATTTATTAGTCAAAAAGGCAAGTTCAAACTTCCAGAAAGGAAAGAATTTCCAATCTATTTACAAAATATTATAACTGAACCTACTTTTCCAAACTACAAACATTTTAAGGCAAACATAAGATCCTACAATAGTGTCATATCCTTTGCATCTATGGGGGCAACATTAGCTGCTAATGTACCAGGACATGGTCCTTACTGTTTTAAAGTCCAAGGCCAAATTTATCATCGTACTTCCCATTTACATCCATAGGAAGGAGAGCAAAGAAATTTCGCTCAACTATATGTCCTAGATACAATGGAAGCTGTTGACCAACGTATGCAGATGGAAGAAAATAAAAAATGCAATAGAGCTAAATAACATTATGGACAATAATCCTTACTGTAAAGCTTACAAAAAATCAGCAGAAGTAGAAAATGAACAACTACTTCATGCACAAAGACATCAATTACCAATGCCAAAGGTTAATATGTTGCTTAAAGAAACAGCCATACTGATAAATGTTGTTATAACTTGCCAACATCAAATGTTGCAATGGTGTTTCAAAATGATGAAGGAGAACCACCATTTCAAAGAGACATTAGAATATATCCCAGAAATGAGGAGCAACCATTTATTAATATGAATATCTTAAATCCAAATTTAGATCCAATGACATATCCCATCTTTTTCCCACACGGAGAAGCAGGTTGGCAACGAAAATTAACACTTCCCAGTTACCCAAATGCTAAAGCCAGAATCCGAAATAATGTTTCTATGCTTGAATTTAAAGTAGCTCAAATTGCCATTCGAAATGGATTTAATCCATTTTTATGTGGTGGAAAACTAACCCAACAATGGATTATTGATTCATATTTGCAAGTTGAGGCAAATAATTGAAACTTTATAAAATATCAACAAGATAAACTACGTGTAGAACAATATTCTGAACTAATGGACTATGTTGCTGCCGTGGCTACAAGCAGAGACATGACAGCTGGCAAAGCCATCATTTTACCATCTTCCTTTCAAGGATCTCCTCGAAATATGAGAGAAAGATACAATGATGCTATGGCTATTGTCACCAAATTTGGCACACCAGATTTATTTCTGACATTTACATGTAATCCACAATGGCCAGAAATTACACAAAATCTACTTCTTGGACAAACTGCTTCCGATCGACCAGATTTAGTAGCCAGAGTTTTTAAGATCAAATTAAATGAATTAATACGTGACTTCACTATAAATCAGTTATTTGGCAAATGTCTTGCTTATGTATATACCATTGAATTTCCAAAAAGAAGACTTCCACATGCACATCTTCTCATAATACTTCAAGAGAAAGATAAATTAGATACTTCGGACAAAGTGGATGCAGTCATTGTTGCTGAACTACCAGATCCAGAATTATATGGTAGACTATATGAGATTGTTACTCATCGCATGATTCATGGACCCTGTGGAGACCTTAATCCACAATCACCATGTATGGAAAATAATAAATGTTCAAAAGAATTTCCAAAAGATTATAGAGACAAAACATATGCAAATTGTGATGACTATCCACTTTATAAAAGAAGAGAAGGAGATAGTTCCATTATTCGTGGAAAAAAAGTGGACAATAGATATGTAGCACCCTACAATCCACATTTACTCATGAAGTACAACGCCCACATCAACGTAGAAGCCTGCACTTCCATCAAATCCATTAAATATGTCTACAAATATATTTACAAAGGCTATGATGCAGCTACTGTAGTCGTCAAAAGTGCAGACAACCCTGAATGTAGTGAGTTAGTACATGATGAACTTGCATCTCATGTAGATGCTCACTATGTCAGTGCGCCAGAAGCTATGTGGCGGCTTTTAAAATTTGAAATGCATGATAGATCACATGCAGTATACAGATTAGCAGTACATTTGCCACAACGACATTTAGTCTTTTTCCATGCTGGAAATGAAATGAATGCATTGGCCCAAAGTGAGGATCATCACACTACACTAACTGCATGGTTTCAATTAAATTCCACTGATCCTCAAGCAACACAATACTTATATATTGAAATTCCATATCACTATGTTTTTGTGAATGGATTATGGAGACCAAGAAAAACCAGAGGCAATAAAATAATTCCAAGAATTTACACAGTCAGTCCAAGAGATGTTGAACGTTTTTGCTTACGGATATTACTTTTAAATGTTCCAGGAGCACAAAGTTTTGAACACTTAAGAACTGTTAATGACATTGTATATGAATCCTTCCATTTAGCTGCAAGATATAGAAACTTACTCGCTGATGATACAGAGTGGGAAAGATGTTTAGAAGAAGCAGCACAATGTCAAATGCCACGACAGATGAGAGAACAATTTGCTTTTATTTGTATCTTCTCAAATGCTCCAAATGCATTAGCTTTGTGGGAGACTTTTAAAAGTAATATGGCTGAAGACTTTATGCGACGATACAATGAACCCATTGCACACTTAAAAGCGTTAATGGAAATCCAAGAAGTATTTTTAACTCATGGATTAAGTTGTGCAAGTTTTAAATTGCCTGATCCAAGTCTTATAGATGACATAAACTTTGAAGACTATGACATTCAACTACAAGTAGAAAGAACCGAAGAAAGACTTGCAACTTTAAATACATTACAATTGCAAGCATTTCATGCCATTAAAAATGCTATAGATGATTACATGGTGACAGAGCGTTATTTCTATCTTGATGGACCTGGCGGATCAGGAAAAACCTATCTGTATAATTTATTAATGAGTTCAGTACAAGCACAAGGTCAAATAGCAATGGCGTTTGCCACTACTGGAATTGCTGCACTTTTATTAGAAGGTGGAAGAACTGTTCATAGTGGATTTAAACTGCCAGTGCCTATTTTAGAAACTTCTGTGTCAGATATTCGCATGACATCATTACAAGCAAAGAAATTAAAGAAATGTAAATTAATTATAATAGATGAGGCCACAATGATGTCATGCTATGCCCTCCAATGTATTGACCGTTTGCTTCGTGAAGTCATGGATAATACTTTTCTATTTGGTGGAAAGGTAATGTTGTTGGGTGGCGATTTTAAACAATCATTACCTGTCGTTGTACATGGAAATCGAACTGACATTATCGAAACCTGTATAAAGTCAAGCACAGTATGGAAACATTTCACCCATCTTCAACTGCAACAAAATATGAGATCAGAAGGCCAAACTGATTTCAATGATTGGCTTATTAAAATTGGAGAAGGCAGAACAGAAAAAATACTACATTTAGCTGACGACACTTTAGAGATCCCACCTCATATGATTTGTCAACAAGATATTATATCGGCTATATTTGAAGGGAGCATAAATAACGAAGAATATTCCGAGCTTGCCAACCAAGTCATACTGACATGTAAAAATAAAGATGCATTAATCCTCAATAAGGAAATCTTTAAAAAAATTAATGCACCACAAAGAAATTATCACAGTGCTGATTCTGTACTTGCTGATGACAATGAAAGTCAGGCTAACTTTTCTACTGAATTCATAAACTCAATAACTCCTTCTGGAATGCCACCACATATTTTGCAGCTAAAGAAAGGTGCAATTATCATGTTACTGCAAAATATGAACCCCAAAAAAGGCCTATGCAATGGGACAAGAATAATTGTTCAACAATTAAAGAACCATTTTATAGATGCTGAAATTTTAACTGGTACCCATAAAGGAGAGAGAGTTTTCATACCAAGAATAGATTTAGCAATAAGTGAAAGTATTTATACTTCAAAGAAGACAATTTATTAACCATTATTATGGCATTTGCCATGACCATTAATAAATCACAAGGTCAAACGTTCAAATCTGTGGGTATTTTCTTTCAGTATTTGCACATGGTCAATTGTACGTTGCGTTGTCACGGTGCAAAAATCCACAGGCTATTAAAGTTTACATTGAAAAGAATGAAAGTGAAGGTGATTTATTAGAAGATGGACGTATTTTTACTAAAAACATTGTCTACTATGAAGTACTATAACTTTTCAGTATAGAAATTAAACCCATGCAAATTTTTTATTGAAAAATACATTACAATTTGTTGTTTAATTCAGTCATAATTAATGGAAGTACTGTTTATGGATGATTCGCCTCACAAAATACTTGCCTTGAATTTTTTGGACAAATTATCTTAAAATGTTAATTCACTATGTTACTGTTTCTAATGTTACAAGTTTGAAAACAATATTTTCAAGTTCTTTACTTCAACATATTACAAAGTTCATGTTAAGAGCTCAAGCACCTTTTAAGTCACAATGTAAATATTGTCTGTTATCTTAAGATTACTCCATGGATTAATGTTTATCGCCAGTTCATGTGGTCAGGAAGTAATTAATTTCATTGGGTACGTTTTAAGGAGAGTTTTTACTGTATGCCTTCCTCTGCATTCAATGTATATTAAAGTTAACAATTATTCTGATAGAAATTGCACTTACTTTAAAGTTCAACTGTTTTTACATTCAAATGTTAATACTTTTAATACAAAATTATGTTTAAATATTAATTCACTATGTTACTGTTTATAATGTTCCAAGTTGTAAAAATGTTTTTTCAAGTTTCTTAGTTACACACATAAGAAATTTCTGACTTAAACATATTACAAACTTCATGTTAAAATTGGGTACGTTTAAAGAGGGTTTTTATAATGTTTCTCTTACTCTGCATTAAATGTATATTCAATTTAACAATTCTTCAGATAGTTTACAATAATGATTACTTTAAAGTGCAACTGTTTTTACATTCAACTGTTAATACTTTTAATACAAAATTATGTTACAAAATGTATACACTATGTTACTGTTTATAATGTTTCAAATTCTACAAATGTTTTGTCAAGTTCCAAACTTGCAAAGAAAATAAAGTTCAAGTTTAAAAAAAATATACTTTCAAGTTTATTGCTTACATATATTTCAAACTTCATGTTAAAATTGTGTACGTTTGAACAAGGCTTTTTACTCTTTGCTTTCCTCTGGATTCAATGTATATTGAAGTTAACAATTCTTCAGATACAAATTTCATGTTAAAAAACCATTAGCTCAACATTTTACAAAAAAACACGTTCAAAATGTTCTTTTGTTTAACATTAACTGTTAAAGCAGTTTGTATGAAAAGTATTAACATTTGAATTTAAGAATAGTTAAACTTGAAATTAATCAGTATTGTAAACTTGAGGTAATGGTTTTTTGACATACATGTTCTATCTGAAGAATTGTTAACTTAAATATACATTGAATCCAGAGGAAGGCAAACAGTAAAAACCCTCTTTGAAACGTAGCCAATTGTATCATAGAGGGGAAAAAATGAATTCCTTTCTGATCCCATTAACTGTCGATCTGATTACTCCCTGGATTAATGTTTAACATAAAAGACAACATTTACATTGTGACATAAAACGTGGTTGAGCTCTTAACATGAACTTTGTAATAGGTCTAAGTAAAGAACTTGAAAGTATATTTTTTTCAAACTTGAACTTTAGAAACAGTAACATAATTAATTAACATTTTAACATAATTTGTGAAAATAGTGCAAGGCAAGTGTTTTGTGAGGCTTATCATCCACAAACAGTACATCCATTAATTATGAATGAATTGTTTATTGATTTGTATTTTTCAATGGTTGACATTTGCTTGTTGCTCTGATTTAAAACGTGGTTGACCTCTTAAACATGAACTTTGTAATATGTCTAAGTGAGGAACTTAAAGTATATTTTTTGAAACGTGAATTTTCTTATCTGTCTAAGTACGGAACTTGAAATTTTTTTTTTCAAACTTGTAACATTATAAACAGTAACATAGTGAATTAAGATTTTAACATAATTTTGTATTAAACGTATTAACATTTGAATGTAAGAACAGCTTAACTTTAAATTAATAAGTATTGTAAACTTGAGGTAATGGGTTTTTAACATGCAAGTTGTATCTCAAGAATTGTTAACTTAAATATACATTGAATCCAGAGGAAGGCAAACAGTAAAAACCCTCCTTGAAACGTAGCCAATTGTATCATAGAGGGGAAAAAAATAATTCCTTCCTGACCCCATTAACTGGCAATCAGATTATTCCCTGGATTAATGTTTAACATAAAAGACAACATTTACATTGTGACTTAAAACGTATTTGAGCTCTTAACATGAACTTTGTAATATGTCTAAGTAAGGAACTAGAAAGTATATTTTTTGAAACTTGAACTTTCTTATCTGTCTAAGGGTCTTGAAAATATTGTTTTGAAACTTGTAACATTAGAAACAGTAACATAGTTAATAAACATTTTAATATAATTTGTAAAAATAATGCAAGGCAAGTGTTTTGTGAGGCTAATCATCTATAAACAGTACTTTCGTTAATTATGAGTGAATTGTGTATTGATTTGTATTTTTGAATGGTTGACCTTTGTTTGTTGCTATAGTAGTTGTTTTAAATCGCACATATAGTTTGGTCTCTGGAAAAGTGGTTCTTTAAAAAGAGAACGCAAGAACTTAAACTTATTGCACGCTGTGTGAGCACTGTTCTGTATGTGTTTGACAATTTAATGTAGTTTAACAGGAAAATATTATTAGTATAATAGTAATTTATGTTGCTTAATAATGACCTTTTGATGGGAATGGACATTTATGTGTATTTGTTTTAAAAATGTGGTGGTTATATTGTGTTTTTTTATATTTTTGCATTTGCTTTTAAATTTGTTTTCTATGGCTTTTATTTCTTTAATGAAAAGTTACTTCATAATAGACAATGTTTTTAGTAAAAATACATCCATCTTCTAATAAATCACCTTGACTTTCATTCTTTTCAATTTAAACTTTAATAGCCTGTGGATTTTTAAACCGTGACAACCCAATGTACAATTGACCATGTGTAAATACTGGTTCTTCCAAGAAAATACCCACAGATTTGAACGTTTGACCTTGTGATTTATTAATGGTCATGGCAAATGCCATAATAATGGGAAATTGTCTTCTTTGAAGTATAAAAGGGAGACTACTTTCACTTGGTGCTAAATCTATTCTTGGTATGAAAACTCTCTCTCCTTTATGGGTACCAGTTAAAATTTCAGCATCTATGAAATGGTCCTTTAATTGTTGAACAATTAATCTTGTCCCATTGCATAGGCCTTTTTTGGGGTTCATATTTCACAGTAACATGATAATTGCTCCTTTCTTTAGCTGCAAAATATGTGGTGGCATTCCAGAAGGAGTTATTGAGTTTATGAATTCAGTGGAAAAGTTTGCCTGACTTTCATTGTCATCAGCAAGTACAGAATCAGATTTCATTATTGAGGATTAATGCATCCTTATTTTTACACGTTAGTATGACTTGGTTGGCAAGCTCTGAATATTCCTGGTTATTTATGCTACCTTCAAATATAGGCAATATAATATCATGGTGACAAATCATATGGGGTGGGATCTGCACAGTGTCGACAGGTAAATTTGGTATTTTTTCTGTTCTGCCTTCTCCAATTTTAATAAGCCAACCATTGAAATCAGTTTGGTCTTCTGATCTCATGTTTTGTTGCAGTTGAAGATGGGTAAAATGTTTCCATAGTGTGCTTGACTTTATACAGGTTTCGATAATGTCAGTTCGATTTCCATGTACAACGACAGGTAATGTTTGTCTAAAATCGTCACCTAACAACATTACCTTTCCACCAAATGGAAAAGTATTATCCATGACTTAACGAAGTAAACGGTCAATACATTGGAGGGCATAGCATGACATCATTGTGGCCTCGTCTATTATATATAATTTACTTTTTTTTTTTTTTTTGCTTGTAATGATGTCATGCGAATATCTGACACAGAGGTTTCTAAAATAGGCGCTGGCAGTTTAAAGCCACTATGTACAGTTCTTCCACATTCATTCTAACAAAAGTGCAGCAATTTCAGTAGTGGCAAACGGCAGTGCTATTTGACCTTGTGCTGGTACAGAACTCAATAATAAATAATATAGATACGTTTTTCCTGATCCGCCAGGTCCATCAAGATAGAAATAATGCTTTGTGACCATGTCATCATCTATTGCAATTGTAATGGCATTAAATGCTTGCAATTGTAATGTATTTAAAGTTGCAAGTCTTTCTTCTGTTCTTTCTACTTGTAGTTGAATGTCATAGTCTTCAAAGTTTATGTCATCTATAAGACCTGGATCAGGCAAATTAAAACTTGCACAACTTAATCCATGAGTTAAAAATACTTCTTGGATTTCCATTAACACTTTTAAGTGTGCAATAGGTTCATTGTATCGTTGCATAAAGTCTTTAGCCATATTACTTTTAAATGTCTCCCACAAAGCTAATGCATTTGGAGCATTTGAGAAAATACAAATAAATGCAAATTGTTCTCTCATCTGCTGTGGCATTTGACATAGTGCTGCTTATTCTAAACATATTTCCCATTCTGTATCATCAGCTAGTAAGTTTCTATGTCTTGCTGCTAAATGGAAGGATTCATATACTATGGCCTCATTCTATTATCGGCCGTAGGAGATGCGGGGCCGCAAGGACCGTCCGCAAGCTATTCGGCTATTCTATTCACTTCTGGTCGGGGGCTCCGGCAGGCTTGCGGCCGGCGCCTTGCTATCCCCTGCGGCCGCTCGCGCCGGAGAAAAGCCTTTGATCTAAAACGGCCACAAGAGTTTCGGCCGCAAGAAAGCCCCGGTTGCTATTCAATTGCTACAGGAAACCTCTCTGCAAGGCTAAAACCGAGCCGCAGCTTACTTGCACCAAAAAGGTCCAGCTAGCACCAATTAAGCACATAATAAAGCCGAAATAAAGCCATCCTGCACTATGAGGAGACTATAAAGTGATTGTAGGTGTTAGCAAAATAACACAACATTCCCCTACACTCAAATCCGTAATTTTTGTATTTTCAAATTCTTGTCAAATATCCGTGGACAAAGTCCCAAAGGGCTTGGAGCACCTCAGACCGGCAAAGGCTGCGGGATTAGCCTCCGTTAAGTCCGTAAATGGGTAAAATAGACCTACGGGTCGTAAAGGGCTAACTTACAAGTCGTAGCATAGAAAAGCCATCCTGTACTTTTATTAAAAGTGAAAGTGATGTTTGGTTTTAGAATTAATAGCTCAACATTCCCCTACTCTCAAATGCGCAAATAAAGATATTTAACTTCATCTATCATGCAAGCCCGCACGGGTTTGAATAACGAGCTACGGGCTTGGAGGGCAATCATCCGCCAAACCCGTAGGTGCTTCACTAAGAAGCTACGGCCAAGTCTCAAGCCCGTAATCCTGAAATCAAACCTGAAATCAATTAACCAATAGGAAGATGACAATCAAGGGCACAAATAGTTTAAAAGGGAGTGAAATTCGTAAATCTGTGACTGTGTTGTATGCTGTCAGAGGAGGAGAGATGGAGGGAGAAGGCAGCGAAGGGCATGGAGAGCAGGACCCCCAGCCACAGGCTGGCCAGCCAGCTGCTGCACGAAAAAGGGCAGCAAATTTCACCAGCCAGGAAATAGAAACACTGGTTAGAGGAGTACAAGCCCGACACTCCATCCTAACCGGTGGGAGCGAAGTGAGGCCCAGACAGAGGACAGATGCCTAGAAGGAGATCGCGGCTGAGGTCTCCTCGCTGGGGTATGCGAATCATACCTGGCAGTCTGTCCAGCACCGGTACCAAGACTGCCGCATTGACATCAAAAAGAAGATGGCCAATGAGGCCAATGCGGCACGTGGAACCGGTGGTGGGCTGCCAGAAACATTTACATACCCCGGTTTGGAGGCCACAGTGCACAACATGATCCAGCCAGCGGCAGTCGTGGGCCTCCTTGGACTGGTGGACTCGGGTCGGTCACAAAGCCTGCAATGTGAGTACCATGTACACCTTAACACCCTCATATGTACGCACATGTACCCCACACAGATAGATAACTGACGTTGAATTGCACTGTAAGATATCTGGTTGTGACTACAGATATATGAGGCCGCAAAAACCATGTAAATCCAGTGTAAAGAAATATACTCGCCAGAATTGTTAGCAATGAAATATATGTCCAATACCTCCTCCCACAACTGATTATGATACCGTTTTGCAAATCTATTGATGTTACTGTTATGTTTGCTGTTGGTACCCAGTGCATATAAAGCATACATGACAACTCCATTGCAATTGTTTGTTTATTGTCATGAGTTCCCCTGTCACACTCTACTCCATGTTAAACTGGCCCATCCATAGCTGTTTGGCTTAACCCTCCTACTGCTTAGAATTCATGTACATTTTGATTATAGGTATAGCGGATGTATCCTGTTTTATGTGGGCATTTCAGTATGTGCTGGAAGAGTGCCGCCGCCGACTCTAGGGATGCGGCTGCGCTTGCGTCTCCATGTAGCCGTCAAAAATAGTTGGTACACCCAAAGCCCCTAACCCTCTAACCCTAACCCCATAAACCCCACTTTCTAACTCTAACCCATACCCCCTAACTGTAGCCAGAACCCGAAACCCATAACCACTTACCTGGCCTGCTGTGCTGGCGTAGCTAGAGTCGTTGGCGGTGCACTTCCAGAGATGCGCACATACAACAGGATAGGTCCGGTCTAGCTGGTACATTCCCATGAGACTACATGTATGGATGTGCACACTGCAGCATATGCGGATACAGACTCTGATGGACTGCAAGTTTGTGTTGTGTAACAGCATAATCTGGACCATGTTACATTAACATGTTAACTCACATTGCTGAGGATTGGTCACAGATTGGTCTGTCTCACACACTGGCCAACAGATTCAGATGAGCACGTGTCCTAATTAACTGCAGTTGGCACACCGCACCAGCATTACATATAGTCATATGAGCCATGGGCCCTTTCCTGTTATCTGACCGTGACTGCTGGTAGCAACAGTGAGCAGCCTCTACATGTCACAGCATTTTCCTGGAGATTATATAATCATGCATATTTAGTGGGTTATGGTCTTGTTAAGGTAAGGGGTTCGGATTAGTGTGAGGGCTAGTGCTTTTGGGCTTCTGTGTAAGGTGAAAATGATGTATATAACAGCGGCAGCGCCATCTATCAGCCCCTTGGTCCAACTGCTGCTGCCAGCAGTCGCTGTCACATAACAGGAAAGATCCCAGCCAGGATCCACAATACTAATGATGCAGATCAATTCTGATTAGCGTCAAACATTCACAGCCAATTACAAGTCACTCTGATCTCAGAGATATGGAAACAACAATACTCAAATCAAAATCTTGTCTCATTTCAGTACCAGCCAGGCGTCCCCTGCCTCCGCAGGTTCCTGCACCATGTGAAGATGCAGGACCACCTGCAGCAAGATCACCTGCAGCAGGACCGTCATACCAAAGTCCACCTGGGCCATCCACGAGATGCCACCAATTGCCTCCAGCAATGGCCCCTCCAGCCAGGATAATGGCACCGCCTGGCTCCCAGCCAATGTGGGCTGGACAAATGTGGGGCCACCCAATGTGGTCCCATCCCAGTTGGGCCCACAGTATGGATCCCCAAGCAATGGTGCCCTGGAGCATGGGCCCCCGGCAGGGCATGTGGCCCCCGCAGGGAGAGCAGGCCACTCTGGCCACTCCGGCCCCACAGGCACCACAGGCCCAGCCAGCCACTCTGGCCACTCGGGCTCCACAGGCCCCGCAGGCCTAGCAGGCCCAGCCAGCCACTCTGGCCCCACAGGCTCCGCAGGCCCAGCAGGCCCAGCCAGCCACTCTGGCCCCACAGGTCCCGCAGGCCCAGCAGGCCACGCCAGCCACTCTGGACACTCCGGCCCCACAGGCCCAGCCAGCCACTCTGGCCACTCCGGCCCCGCAGGCCCAGCCAGCCACTCTGGCCACTCCGGCCCCGCAGGCCAGCAGGCGACTCCGGTCAGGCAGGACACACCACTCAGCCGTGCCTCCACCCAGAGGACACAGTGGTCTGGGTAGCAGCCAGTTAGTCCGGCGCTGTCAGCGGCCCAGTGCCAGGATTTCCTGGCTCATCTCCAGCATGAGCGTGAGCAAAATCAACAGTTCATGCTGGAGATGAGACGCCACGATGACAGGAAGTTCGAGGAAATGAGACGCCACAATGAAAGGAAGTTCGAGGAGATGAGACGCCATAATGAAAGGGTGTTCGAGGAAATGAGACGCCACAATGAAAGGATGTTCAAAGAGGTGAGGCGGCATAACCTTGGGATGGAGGAGTATGTCCGAAGGCCCGAAATGGCCCGAGAAGGCCTTCCCCAAGACCGGGCTACACCTTCAACCTCACCCCCTTCAACCTCACAGACCTTGTCACCAGCATCCAGGCCGGAAGAGCCGCCAACCATTCGCAGAGGTCGGGGCCGGCCTAGGGGAACATTTGCCAAAGGCCAGGAGAGCCAGGAAACACACAAGCGAAAGCAGAAATAGGTGAGAACATGTTCATGTTGCATATAGAAGCAATTGATGTCCAAGATCTATTGACGTTGAGGTGTTGCAGTCAATGCGTATATTGTTCTAATTGATGTCTTGTTCTTATCTCTTTAGGTTCCAATTTATTGATTTTCCGGAATTTCTGCCTCCAGTTTTCTTTTTTTTTTATATAATTTGAAAGCATAAGATTAAACATTATGTATTGCTCACATTATCATTGTTTGTTTTCGTTTGTACTGTACCATGATTGGTAAACACCACATTGGATTAGTACATACATCTTCCTTCAATATACCAGCCCTGTGTTAATGTAGGGTTGGGGTAACAGCCACTAGTGCAGCTGAGGGTGGAGGTAATATTCCTGAGTTTGATTCCAGTAACGGTGATGCATGATATTCGTGTTTCTGACACATGGAGAGATTAATTCAGGGTAAATATCAAAAGTGAGTCCACCCCTAAGTGAAATTGTCGATATTTTGTGGGGCCACCATTATTTTCCTGCACTGACTTAACCTTCATGGGGATGGAGTTCCCCAGAGTTTCACAGGTTGCCACTGGAGTCCTCTTCCACTCCTTCATGATGATATCATGGAGCTGGTGGATGTTAGAGACCTTGCACTCCCTGTAACGGAGTTGGAACACGCAGTCCAATATCTCCGCTGGTATACAGTGCAATATCCAAGAAGCACTACAGTCTCACCATTCCCAACCTCGAATATTTGACGACACTCAATTGGGAGTCAAATGAATACTGACTTTATTTTGTTGGGCAGAAATATATATATACACATCTCTTCCCACAGGCAATACACACATCCCCCATAGTTGGCCACACAATACACATAGAGGGACAACAGGTGCGTCACACCTCCCGGAGACTACCTGGCTACATTGATACAATCAGACATTGCTTAGATCATCCTTCTTTGTTATGTCTGATAATGCAAACACTTTATACAATAGACTTCCTTATCCTATGAGGAGTCTCTGTACTAGCATTATCTATTATGCCAAGGTCTGCAATAGTCTGGGCTAAGATTTTGCAGAGCATAAACCAACATACATACAGTATAACAGTATGATCATATTTTAACCATAACCATAAAACAGGGTAAAACAGTGATGGGTTCCGTTACACTCCCCACCTTCCATTTGAGGATGCCCCCACAGAGGCTCATTAGGGTTTAGGTCTGGTGACCTACTTGGCCAGTTCATCAACTTTTGACCTTCAGCTTCTTTAGCCAGGCAGTGGTCGGCTTGGAGGTGTGTTTGTGGTCGTTATCATGTTGGAATACTGCCCTGCGGCCCGTTCTCCTATGGGAGGGATCATGCTCTTTCTCAGTTTGTCACAGTACATGTTGGCATTCATGGGTTCCCTCAAAGAACTGTAGCTCCTCAGTGCTGGCAGCATGCATGCAGGCCCAGACCAAACATATACGCATGTGTATTTATGTTTTCGATAATATGTTGTGTGGATTCCCCCTATATGCATTTACCTAATGATGTCAGATGCTGCCTCCCCTCTCTCTGCATCACTGTTTAGGTTCAAAATGATGGGTTCATCTCATATCAATGTTTTTGTGTTCGTTGTGACTTATCCATTTATTTCCGGCACTGGGGAGCTACAATTCATTGAGGGAACCATGAATGCAAACAAGTACTGTGACAAACTGAAGCAGAACATGATCCCCTCCCTTGGGAGACTGGGCCACAGGGCAACATAACATAACGACCCTAAACACACCGCCAAGACGACACTGCCTTGCTAAAGAAGGTAAAGGTGATGGACTGGCCAAGCTTGTCGCCAGACCTAAACCATATTGAGCATCTGTGGGGCATCCTCAAACTGACGGTGGGGTAATGCAAGGTCTCTAGCATCAACCAGCTCTGATGTATCATTAAGGAGTGGAAGAGGACTCCAGTGGCAACCTGGGAAGCTCGGGTGAACTCCCTGGCCATGAGGGTTAAGGCAGTTCTGGCAAATAATGGTGGCCACACATAATTGACATTTCGTGTCAATTTGGACATTTCAAATTAGGGGTGTACTCACTTTTGTTGCCAATGGTTTAGACATTAATGGCTGTGTATTGAGTTATTGATGGGTCAGCAAACTTACTTTACATTGTAGCAGAGTGTCATTTCTTCAGTGTTGTCACATGAAAAGATATACTAAAATATTAACAACAATGTGACGGGTGTACTCACTTATGTTTGATACTGTGGCCCTCATTCAATTGCAATTTGGCCAATTGAATAGGGCTCGAAATAAGCACATAACATATATTTTATGAAAAATGTTTTAGTTAGTAAACATCTATCCAAAAGCAAGGTTTTCACTAACTAAAATCTTTTGGAAACAATATATCTTCTGTGCTTAGTTTAAGCCCTATTCAATTGCCCAAATCGCAATTGAATGAGGCCCTGTATGTTCACTATTAGGATGTGAGCCACTTACGGACACCTGTCTCATTTGTCTGTTTCTGTGTCATAAAGATTGTTAATACCAACCTTCCCTCATGGTTGAAATCAGTAATGCAAACACACTGTGAGAATTCTATTGACACCCCTAACTGATGGTGCAGAGCACAGATGTGGAGTCTGAAGGTCCTTTCATTGATGTTACGGAAATGCTATGGTATCAACATTGACGAGGCAGACACAAACAACATCTCGGATAAATCATATTTACTATTTACAGAAATTAACAAAGCAAGCTAGCCACAAAGCCACAGGTTGACTAATCAACACAGGTATGCAAAGGATCATGGTGGAGGGGGGTAGGATACAAAATCCAAGTAACACAGGGAAATAGGGATATGAGAGCAGAATGCTGGCAGGGAAAATTACATTGATATAGATGATCATGGGATGTACAGTGTATCAACCAACATTAGGCAATATAATAGATCTCATTATTGTTACGACATATATATATAACAGTCAATAAGGAAAGACCATAATAATCCAGAATAAGGTGATATACATATGGGGAGAGCAAAATGTATGCTTGTGTGTTAAACGGACACTCTGATGCAACATCAGAAGTATAAGTGCTCAATCAGTGAATGCTATGAGCCCATAACGTCAGTTCTCACGCAACAATAAGCAGCACATAGATAACCTTGGTCAAAAAGATGGTGACCTGACCAGGACCATATCAGTCAGATGTTACTTATTGCAGAGAACTCACAACAAACCAGGCAATATCAAGGATAGTTTGTTCTCTGATTGAGCATCTATACTCGCTGTTGTTGCATATGCATAACTGAAGATTAACGTAACCTCCTTAACTGTTAAGTCCCAAGCCTGGATTTACTCTTCCCCATATGCACAGGGAGGGTCACATCAGCACTGAAGAAAAGATCTTGAAGGGTTGGTGCTGCAGGCTTCACAAACAGTCCAAGTAGAGGAGAGGATAGAATGTCTAAACCAATAGGTACATATGAATCGAGATAGACTATATGAGCATACACATGCTGTGGATATACCAGGAACATTAGCTGACAGATGTCACATCACATCTGCATTGTATATTGAAATTGTCTTGTGACACATATCGGCTATTCAGTCAAGGTCATCAGATATCAAACTGGATCCAACAAAGCAATGAAACGGACACATGCACATACATGAGGACATTGACATGGCCATGGAATGTCAGGATGTTTATCGTCATGCCTTGTTCTGACCGGGATCTGG
This sequence comes from Discoglossus pictus, assembly GCA_027410445.1. NCBI lineage: Eukaryota > Metazoa > Chordata > Amphibia > Anura > Alytidae > Discoglossus > Discoglossus pictus. Next base: position 82,378,291 of record CM050169.1, read on the forward strand.
AATACAAACACACAAATAATATATTAGTGGAAACCTTACATATGCCATATGAGCAGCCACCAACAGATGTAGGTATGTCGGCACACATGTTATGCATTGGGATCTCGTACAAGCTAACCATCTGTCCGATGATAATGATGGCCCAGACTAATTTGTCCTGATGTGGGAATATTAGGATTAGTCTAATTCTCATTTATTTGTTTTGTGCAAACATATTCCGTGGCGCTGTACAGGGGAGAAGAACCTGAAAATATACAGTATGTAATATTGCCAACGCAAGAAAGTGGAGGGCCCTGTTTTGAGCGTAAAGTCTGTTGATAACTGTTTTGTTCCCATAGGCCCACACAAGATTCGAAAATCACCACTTCCAAGTTAAAGGTAATGGACATGGGGAAGAGTAGTAAGTCAGAGATACATAGGAAGGAGGTTGTGTCAAGTAGAAAGATATGCATTAGTCGGAGAGGAAAGGGATCAGATGTAAAGTGCGATGCACTATTATGTAATAAGGTATCTGCCCCATGTGGACAGATAATGTAATCTGCAGATGGGACAGTCAGGAGACACATAGTTTAACCACAGCTTGAGTAAGATTAGCTGATGGGTGAACAAAAGGAGAGAGGTAGGCATGAGAGTTGAAATGAAAATGATGCAGACAAAAAGGGGAGAAGTAAAGAAGAGTCTGAGGAAAAGGCAGGGGATGTGAGGAAGAAGACAAGAGAAAACATAGTGGAAAGGGTTAATTGGGATAGTTAGCAGAAGACTTGTGTGACTCAATAAATTAAGGGTAAACAGGGGTGGGTGGGATGAGGAGAGAGACAGACAGACAGACAGAGAGAGAGAGAGAGAGAGAGACAGAGAGACCAGTGCAGCCTGTAATAGAAAGGGAAGATCACAACTATCACACATTGATACATGTTCGGACATCCACATGTGGTTCTCTACCTTGGATAGATCAAGTGGAGTATTCAACGAAGAGATCTGTTCCCCCAGGACACGTCTGCATGGTCCGATAAACATTTCGGACCGCTTCAGCAATACATAGGGAATGTCTTGGGAAAACGAAAGTTAGGCCTACATTAATGGAGTTATTAGTCATTTCCTCTCATGCATACATGCACATGTTTCCCGCAAATACTCACTTACAATGTAGACGACATTGATGTAGCTGATGTTCTGTTGCTGGCCAGGTCGTTTCCCATGTCTGTGTGGGTAAACAATGTGTTGACACACAGCAACAGTTCTGTAATGGCAATATGATGAGATGAGTCACACAATCCATATGATATATTGCACAATGATTCCTAGTTAACACATCCTTGAGACTATTCCTGTTATCTGACTGAGAATGCTTTTACCAGCATTCGCTGACAAAGAACAGGGGACATCCCCTCTTTGCATCCCATGAGGTACATTTATTATGGTTTTACAATATGCTGGTATGTTCATATATCCAGATTGCTAGGAATTGCATTGACCTCCGTGGGATGTGGAATAGCATAATCAGACAATGGGAACATTACTGTTCTGTGAAGATGTTTTCAAATACGATTGTGAGGCCTATATCCATTGACATTGTGGAATACATCAGACCATCCATTTAGCTTAGCTTCTTGAGGTTGGCAGATATCAATATATATGATGTGCATGGGAATGTGCGCATACTTACCATTAACGGATATCAGAGCAGGCTGTATTCGATCCAGTATGAAGAATGAGTCACGAGACATATGTTACATCACAAAGCTATCCTCTACTGTGGACTGTTGGATATTCTGGAAGACAATGGGGAAGGAGAAAAGAGATGTATTAGTAACCATAATCAAGGTACATTATAGTTGGTTGTTATTAGTTTCAGACTTACATGGGAAGTACTTACGAATGACGTGGGCACGTAGTTGTGACCCCTGAACGTTATCCTCACCAGGGGGAGGTACTGGACGCTCCGCCGGTTCAAGCGGAGCATCATCAATGTTACCCAGACAGTTTGCCTGTACTGCTATATTGTGCAGACAACAGCAGGCCATGATCATGTGACAAACCTTCACTGGTGTATACTGTAGCGCCCCGCCAGTGGAATGTAAACATCTGAAGCGCATCTTCAGGAGGCCAAAGGTGCGCTCTATTACATTCCGGGTTCTGGCATGGGCCGCATTGTACCTCTCCTCCCCCTCTGTGCGTGGATTGTTCACAGGGGTCAACAACCACGGCAAACACCTATATCCTGCATCACCTGAAGGAAACAAAAATGGGAGATGTAGATATGAATGTGAGTTTGTGATGCTCGTTAAAGCATCTGTAAATTTATGCAATGATTAATGTGACGTTAGTTTAGGGATCTCTGGGTTGAAACTTCATACTCCTATGACCACGTCACATCGGGTTAGGCACAGCAACAAGCTACGATGCAATGGCTCAGTCGACACACCTTCTTTATGGCGCACAGCAAATGAGCGCGGACAATACGGCGCTGCCAGAAGCCGGCGACAGTAGCGCACTGTTGGAAATTGTGTGCCAAAATGTGAGTCCATCAAAGAGCGCAAGTTGTAGAATCTATTGACTAATGGGCCAAAACCCTCTAACCCAAACCACTGAGACCCCATGCCTAACACTAACACTCATAATCCAAAGCCTTAGCCCAAAGACCCCTAAGCCTAAAACCCCTAAGTCCACCCTTAAATCCTTATCTCAACTCCTGCGCTATTGAGGGACTCTATTTTGTCTGTTGGCGCATGCATCGTTGCGCATTTTACACGCAACAATGGAATAGCATTACAGTGGAACATGATGTATATTTTAGGGGATCCTTTATGGGTACTCACCCAGTAGCCACCCAGGTGGAGCTTCTCCAGACTCAAAATAAAGATGGGTGGATGACTGACGCAGGATATGGGCATCATGAGTACTTCCCGGGAAGCCTGCAAGCACATTTTGTATGCGCATGTCTGCATCACAAACAACCTGGACATTGATGGAATGATAGTGTTTGCGATTTTGGAACAGCCTTCTTGCTCTTTAGAAGGTATCAATGCTACATGTGTACAATCTATAGCACCGAACACATTGGGGATACCTCCCATTCGAAAGAAATCTGCTTTTACCTTCAAGATCTCTTCCCCAGTGTGGGGAAAACTGATGTATCTGGCAGTTTTCGGAACGATAGCATGGAGGAATGTGCTCAGGCACCTTGAAAGGCTTGCCTGAGACATTCCCTTCTACTATGCTAGCAGTGTTCTGAAAACTACCAGATGATAGGATGTGTATGGCGGCTAACATCCGTGTCATGCCTGGGATGGCTCTATTGGTCCGTGAGGAAGGCTCCATGTCCTCCCTCAGGACCGCATAGAGCTCCTCCAGGCTGGCACGGGTTAGCCTAAAACGCTCATACACTTCCACATCAGTTAACCCCTCTAATGTGACTCTCTCCCTGTACACCCTGGGTGCATGAATCCTCCTGGCAGGCTCCTGGGCCTGCTCACCCCCCTGTGGGTCTGGCTGTGCAGGAGCCCCCACTTCATGTGCCACACCCTCTAGGGGTCTCTCATCTGGCCCCCCCATCAGCTGATCACCCACATCAAGGTCCTCCTCCCTGTCTGCAGGTGCCCTCATATCCCCCTGTCCCTGTGCCACTGGAGCTCTCTCCCCTAACTGACCCACCACCATGACCCTAGGCATATCCTGTGATGAGCCACTTGCCTGGCTTGGTTCCGGACCACCATGGATTGCATCAGCACGCTCACCCACATTCACTCCTCTGTCACGCCTCAGCCACTCCTCAGTCGCACGCCTGACAGCCCGGTTTCCACTCTGCAACTTTTGAAACAAATATCCATTCCTACGACGCTGCGCTCTCCTCACATACCTATACGCCGCACTCAGGTTGCTGCTATCCATGATGGTTCAGACTTGCTAATTCATGGATGATGATGTGGTTATATAGCTTGCTAATTACCCCAGCTGTGATTATCCGGGTGGATTTCACAAATGGAAAAGCTCACTGGTGTATCTAAGCTTCATCATGTTATGAAGTTCCCTGATTATGGATTTGTTTAGCCATTTTAATTAGTAACCCCTAATATTCTGGCCCACATTTGAATTTGTGCCCATGCTACATGATCTATGTAATGTGGCGTGGAAATATATACAATATTTGTGTTAAAAAATGTAGATGTGATAAAAGAGATGTAAATCAGATAATGTTGATATGTTTAGGGGACACATTCTAGCCTTTCTGATTGCTAAAGGGTTAATATGGCCGCCATATTGAGGATGTACATGACAATAAAAATATATATTTTATTAACATATTTGATCATTGGGGATTGTTTTTACATTAATTCGAATGCCTTTTATTGCTTCATTTATACTTTTAGGGCCCTTTCAGCCCGGTTTCATTACAATGCCGTAAGTGCATCGTGTGGACTTCAACTAATGCGGCCGTAAATTAAATCTAGCCAGGTGCGAATCGCGGCCTTCAGAATGTAGGAAGGCCGTGACGTTTAGGCGCGCACGCAAGCTGGAAGGGGGACGGACTAGCCGCGCCCAGCACGAACCATCCAATAGCGGAATCACGCATCGCGCCACAGGTCGCACAGCCAATAACTTACGGGATAGACCATTTGATTGACAGTGGGAGTGAATAAATAGGAATGACATGCGCCCACGCCTCGACTGTGTTGCGATTTCTGACGAGGTAGCACGCGGTTCCAGGAGCTTGGTGGTTGAGAGGAGGTAAGTTGCTTTATTATCAAATCGCGGTTTAAGTTCTTTTTACGGGAATCCGTTACTTCATTTACGGATGCCGATGTAAAGAAGTACAATTGTGTTTTTTGCTTGTTTATAGGTGTTTTGAGTATTTTTGCTTGTGTGGGAGTTTTGATCTGGCCCGTAGGAGTTTGGAGGGAGGTAAGTTGCATTGTACATGCTTTTCATCCTATCAAGCTGTCTTTTATTTGTATGTTATGCCAATTTCTATATTTACTCAATACACTGGCGAGAGGTACAATTGTGTTTTTTGCTTGTTTATAGGTGTTTGGAGTATTTTGGATCTTTGATCCGGCCCTTAGGGGTTTGGAGGGAGGTAAGTTGCATTGTACATGCTTTTCATCCTATCAAGCTGTCTTTTATTTGTATGTTTTGCCAATTTCTATATTTACTGAATACACTGGCGAGAAGTACAATTGTGTTTTTTTTGCTGTTGGCCTATAGGTTTGGAGTTTTTTGTTGTGGGGAGAGGAGTTTTGTGGAGGGAGGTAAGTTATTTATATTTTTCTGTTTCGTATTATATCTGGATCTCTCTCTCTCTCTCTCTCTCTCTCTCTCTCTCTATATATATATATATATATATATATATATATATATATATATATATATATATTGAGAGAGAGAGAGAGAGAGATTGAGAGAGAGAGATTGAGAGAGAGAGATTGAGAGAGAGAGAGAGATGGATTGAGAGAGAGAGAGAGAGAGGGATTGAGAGAGAGAGAGAGGGATTGAGAGAGAGAGAGGGATTGAGAGAAAGAGAGGGATTGAGAGAGAGAGGGATTGAGAGAGAGAGAGAGATATTGAGTTTGATTGAGTTTGATTTTGAGTTTGATTTTGAGTTTGATTGAGTTTGATTTTGAGTTTGATTGAGTTTGATTTTGAGTTTGATTGAGATTTCTACACATATTTACAATACACATAGGTGTTCCAAACTGCTTCTTCAATGGGGCTTGACAAGAACTTATTTTCAGCCTAGAACAGCAGGACCATGTAGTTCCTACTACCTCTGGTACAGAAGATGGCTTCAGGATAGGTACCACGCCCAGAGTATAATGCAGATAGGATATTAGTGGCCTCAGACATGCGCCACTCCCCACACATGATAGAAGCACACAGTAAATAGCCGCATACCTTGTATATATGCAAACTGTAACTGACCCTTCCACATTGTTTAAGAAAGTATTGATCTAGCGTGTTTCATCAGCGCCTCTCAGGTCCAGAGTGAGAGGTGCTGTACACCCCTCCCACTGCTGTCACAGGCTCTGTCCACTTAAGGTTGATTACTGCAGTTAGTTACAACATTGATATCCAAGCAGAAATAGTGTTAGAGGCGATCAGAATGGGGGACGAGGGTGGAGCAGGCAAACCCACTAAAACATTTCTTTATTTCTCTTTCTTTTCTTTTCAGGTGGTGATGGAGGGAGAGGAGCAGAGGGGAGAGGAGTGGCAGGGAGTCCCGGGGCGTAGAGCTGGGGAAGAGGAGGGGAGGAGTGAGGAGGAGGAGGTACTAGTTGAGGAGGGGGAGGTAGTAGAGGAGGAGGTAGTGGAGGAGGAGGAGGGAGGAGAGGAGGGAGGAGAGGAGGGAGGAGAGGAGGAGGAGGGAGGAGAGGAGGAGAAAGGGAGAGGATAAGGAAGGAGGGAGGAGAGAAAGAGGTAGGAGAGGAGGAGAAGGAGGGAAGAGAGGAGGGAAGGAGGAAGGAGGGAGGAGGAGAGTGGAGAGGGTCCTCATCCCCAGTCTGGAGAGCAAGAGGCTGGCAGCAGGTCCAGGGCCCACAATTATAGCCGGGAGGAGAACAGTGTCCTCCTGGAGGCCATCCGTGCCCGCCCCGTCATCACCTTGGGGGGTAGGGAAGTCAAGGCTGGGCCCAGGGCTAATGCTTGGCAGCAGGTGGTGGATCTGGTGAATGGTGTGGCGGGCCGTGGACGGAGTCTGCGGTCCATCAAGCACCGTTTCGACGACATCAGGGCCGTGGTGAGAAAGAAGATGGCGCAGGAGGCCGAGGGGCGGAGGGTCAAGTACCTTGCACATGAAGGGATTGCAAGGGCCATGCTTGCACCCTCCGACGCAGCTGGAGCATCAGGCCCGGTGGAGCAGCAGGGCCCAGCCTCCATGGCAGGTGAATATGACATACAGCAACATGCCACCACATGTGCATCACACACACTACACATGGACATGACACTGACATGTCAGCTCCATGAAATAACAAGGGATTGATGGATGCATCATTAAATTCATGAAGCTGACAAATCACTGTCATTCCTGGTCAACACAACAGTAATCAAGCAATAGAGCAGGTGTGTCCAAACTCGGTCCTGGTGGGCCACACACATGCCTGGATTTGATAACCCTGCTGCGCACAGGTGAGTCAATCGCTTCTTCAGTCATCCAGATTGACTCACCTGTGCACAGAAAGGATATCTTCCAATCCAGGAAAGAGTTTGGACACCCCTGTAATAGAGAGTCCATGTATTGGTGTGCCCGTTCAGCCTATGCAGTTACAGACAGCAGCCGTAATACAGATAGCGTTGTGAGCTGAGAACCATCAAGAACAGAAACCTAAGAATAGATAACAGCTAGTATAAGATAGCTAATCAGAGAATCATCCATATTCAAGGCTAGATGTCAGATAATTAGAAATGAACACATATCAATGCGCTAATCAACATACTAATGACATGTACCTTTCTTCTCTATCTCTCAGCATCCAGGAGGAGCTCTGGGTCCTGTGACCAAGGAGAGAAGGCGGGGCCATCAGCCCCGTACCAGGATCTTCCAGCACAGGGGGAGGAGGAAGGAAGATTGGAGGGCTTTGGGTCAGAGGATGGGCTGGTCATTGACCTTGCAGGGTCACCTGCCACAAGCCCTGGGCCTATGCCCATCCTTGAAAGACTTGCTCTGGGGCCCTCCCACGCCCAAGGGACAGCACCTCCTTCCTCACACAGTGTGCTGGCCTGGTCACCACCGGGCACATTGTCACCACAGGCTCCAGCTGTGGACCTCCCCGCTACACCTCAACACGCCCACTCAGCGGTGTCGTCGCCTCAGAGCCAGGCTGTGCAGGTGGAGATGCTGGCCGTCATGAAGGAGCTGCTGGCAAGCAACCAGAGGATCGAGGCCAACCAGCTCCGTATGGAGGCCAGCATCTCTGCCCTCCGTTCACATATGACCCACAGCCTGGCCAGGCTGTCCAGGGAGGTGAGGAGGCACCACATGACATCGGAGCACCTTCAGTTCAGGCTGCTCAGACAGGCGATGGTCCCCTCACCAACATCAACGTGGATCTCCCAATCCCCCAGCCAAGAGCAGCCTGGCCCCTCCTCTCCTCCCATGTGTCCGCCACCGCCCAGACCACCGCTGCCTGGCACCACCCGCCCCCCTGCCCCCCCCCACCACCACCACCATCACCACCAGAGGGGAGACGGAGGATGGGCACAGGTGATGTGGGTCCTGGGCCCAAGCGGAGGAGGACATAGGGCCTCATTCAATTGCAATGTGGCCGATTGCTAAGGGATCAATTTGAGCACAGAGCATATTTTCTACAGATGTTTGTAGTTAGTGAACTTCTCTCCAAAAGCAAGGTCTTCACTAACTACAAACGTCTGTAACTAAATATATGCTCTGTGCTTATATAGATCCCTTTTCAATCGGCCAAATCGCAATTGAATGACGCCCATAGGGTCTGCAGACATGTTTTAGCCTTCTCAACAGCACTCCTCAGTGACCATCAATTGGTGACAGGTTAAACAGAACACAAATAGCCTCATTAAAATGTGATTTGGGCAATTGAATAGGGCTCTATATAAGCACATAGGATATTTTGTTTACAGAAGTTTTTAGTTAGTGAAGACCTGGCTTTTGCATAGACGTTCCCTAACTAAAAACTTGCTTTCAAAAAGATGCTGTGTGTTTATATAGAGCCCTATTCAATTTGTTACATATCAATTTAATGAGGCTGTTAATTAGTAGTGTGACCAATACATTGTCACTAAGGAGTGCTGTTGAGAAGAGATGCTGCAGACCCTATGATGTTTTCAGGCCTTATTTCTTAGGTTTTGTCTTTTTGTGCTTTTTTTTTTAGGTCCATGAAGGCATCTCCTGCATCTGCAATCATTGTGGAGGAATTATGAGGTGGAGGGTTTTCCCAGTGCCTCTCAGGTAGACATGCCTTCAATGGCAGCCCCCTTAACATGTAGCTCCCACAATCTTACAGCTATCATATAGCCAGATATCTCCGACATGATTGTTGGTAGCTTAAATGTAGACTAATACCGCTATGGCGGTGGACTTGCAAAGTCTCACAATGGCATGTTAATAACAGCCAGCATTAATATATGCACTAGTGACGCATGTGATCCTGACCTCAATAGCAGTCTGAGAACAGATCTTTGGGTCTGATGTAAGAAACAGTGAATCTGGCTGCTGACCTTTGTGTCCTCTCCATAATAATGGCTATTTGCCCATATTTCTGATTATCCACAGACCTAGCTAATAGTTAGTAATGCTTGCAGATTGGAATCAGGTGAGTTGGTATATTGGTACAGTATTTAGAACTGTACTGTACATACATCGTGATTCTAAATTGTTTTGGATCCTCCTCCGCATTTTTTGATTTGAACACTTATTTCAGATTTTTGTTTGGTCAACACACTGTATGTGTGAAACTGGATTGGATTACACAGTCCAAAGGTTGAATCATCTGTTTCATTGAGCAGATCTAGTTACAAGTTGTAAGTGCTATGCAAATAAATGGTTTCTTCAGTTAAATGGAGAGATTTCTGGTTCCGGTTGCAGCATGTGACCCTGGTAGGTGCTATGCATCATGCTTATTCTAGACTATTAGATTGACCCCTGTAGGTTTCCCCTTCTTTCCAGCCTCTTGCTCTTCAAGGACCCGCCCACACCACACCCATGATATTAATGCAGTTTTGACCACTGCTGATTGTGGTCTGTCTATCAAATAAAGCTTTGTTATACTGTTATGTGAATGCACAATCTTGACCACTGCTGATTGTGGTCTGTCTATCAAATAAAGCTTTGTTATACTGTTATGTGAATGCACAATCTTGACCACTACTGATTGTGGACTGTGTGAAAAATAAAGCTTTGTTAGACCTTTCTGACTGCGTCCATGTGTTATGAATATGTTTGGTTCTGTGAAATCCACATGCATTACATTAGTGTCACATTCCTAGAAATGTAAACTGATGAGCCATAGTTAACATGCAATAGATCAATACATGTAAAACTGTTGAGGAGTCAGAATAGCTTTATATATCATCTGATCCCAAATATCATATCTACTACTAATATAGGGTTAATACACATGACAAGTCTGATTAGCGATACTGTGGAGTTGGAACATTCCCCTGAGGGCCTACAATGAATAGGACAGGTGACACTGGAGTCCTTTTCCAGTTCCTTCTCTAGTTGCTTGGGATTAGTCTGACCTCTCTGATAAGACATACCCCCCTACACTGGCCCTATGTAGAATAGCTCACAGCTTCATTGAAGTACACAAACTCCTTCACCCACATCACTTAGCATATGTGTGAATACAGTTAGTTGCCCAATAATGAACATGCATTGGCTAAATATCCTTTGGTTATCATATGTTGTAATGGTCATGCACATGCCAATATGACAAACCATGCTGCAACATGCATGTATGATTGAAGCCACACTACCCAATTCAATAGCAAGAGTAAAACATGAGTCAGGTCATATGAACCCTTTGCCACGCACATGAGCTCTATTGTGATCCCTTAAATCTCTATCTAATTGCATATACATCTCGCGCATCACATCTACATTAGAGAATACAAATAGTGGCCAAATCAGACCGCCACATGGCATATATCAAGTACCAGGGGAATATTTCATTATATGTGGTTAAGTTCTTCAGTTGTGTCCAACTCTCCGTGACCCTATGGACTGCAGCACATTCAGCTAGGTCTCTGCCTGTGCTGTTATCCACGGTTTCCAAGCTAAATATACTGGTGTGGTTTGTCAGTTCCTTCTCAAGTGGATTGGACCTTGTCTGATCTCTCTGCTATGATGTGCCCACCTACAGTGGCCCTACATTTGATAGCTCACAGCTTCATTCAGGTACACAAGCCCCTTCACACCACTTAGCAATGCTGAAGGGGACCAGGGGAACATGCACCACACATATCTACTCTGACCCATCAGGAAGGGCCGCAAGCTCTGGGATCGACAGCAAACTCACCGCCATCAGGCATAATCTCTGCTACGCCCATCCTGGTGGGAGCCATGTGCCAGGTGTCTAGTTATTCCCATTTGGTGAACTTCCAAACTGTTCTGCTATTTATCAATTTACATGGGTAAAGGTTGCTAAGTGGTGGTGGTGGTGAAGCAGCTTGTGTACCTGAATGAAGCTGTGAGCTACTGTAGGTGGGCAGGTCATAGCAGAAAGATCAGACAAATCCCAATCCACTAGAGGAGGAACTTACAACCCACTCCAATATCTTTGGCCTTCAAACTTTGGAGAACAGCACAGGCAGAGACCTAGCTGAATGTGCTGCAGTCCATAGGGTCACGGAGAGTCGGACACAACTGAAGAACTTAACCACATATAATGAAATATTCCCCTGGTACTTGATATATGCCAAGTGGCGGTCTGATTTGGCCACTATTTGTATTCTCTAATGTAGATGTGATGAGCGAGATGTGTATTCTATCGTTGATCAACCATATAGCGTGCATCGAATGTGCGCTGTCATCTGCGCACCAACACATGCGCGCATCAACAACAGCAGGCCCGACAGGAGGCTAGCGGATCTAATGATTTGGATTAGGCTGTGGGGTGTAAGGGTTAGGATTAGGCTGCGGCTACAAGGGTTAGAAGGTTTTATGGCATTAGGTCATATCACTTGCGCCCTTTCATCGACGCGCACTAGTCAAAAATATTACAACTGCGCAATGATGTGGGACCGCTTATGTCAGCTACATGTTGTCAAAACACATTTGCTGTGTGCGCCAATGTTGGGGTGACATATTCTATTATAGGGCTGTTTTAGAGGCTACAATGGAACCTGTATGTGTGCTGACCAATCAAACATATGAGGAATATTAAACTAATTTGAACTTTTGTTAATTTGGAGGCTGTAATGCTTGGGCCTCCATTTGACGGTTACAGGCTTAAACCATGCAGACTGCAAAAACCGTAACAAAATAGATACCTTTAACCTCCAAGCACGTACGGCCTTTAAAAACGAGCTGCGGGCTTAGAGGACAGCCCGCACGGGCTTGAATACGGAGCTACGGGCTTGGTCATTGAAGTCCGTGGGACTTGTATGGATTTTGAAATCAAAGTACAATTTGGCGATGTGCAAGCTTGAGAATGTTTGGCTAGTAAGCCTCATGCCCCCCCATTATGTTCCCCATCATTTACAGTGCTTTGCAGTGCTGGATTGAATATATATTGGCTATTACAATGCTTGGTTTGCGGCCCTCCATCTCCGAACCCGTACAGGTTTGAACAAGGACCAGCCAGCGGAACTACGGGACGTAAAGTAATCCGTAAATAATATATCGGATTTGGGCTGATGTGCAAGCTTGAGAGGGTGTTGCTATTAATCCTCGTGTCCCCCATTATGATGCCTAGCATTTACGGCGCTTTACAGTGCATTCTCGATTTTATATTTGCATTTTTAGTTTTCGGACTTTGCGGCCGGAAAACAAGATTTACGGGCGCTGGGAAAAAGCTTCCGGCCGTTTGCATGATATGCGGCCGGCCGGAAGGGGATATCCTTGCGGTGCCGTAAAATTGAATTTCAAGGTAAAGGTAGCTCTACACTGGGCCGTAAGACGGCCGCAAGGAATCGCAGCTTTGCAGCCGTTTTACGGCCGATAATAGAATGAGGCCCTATGTCATTAACAGTTCTTAAGTGTTCAAAACTTTGTGCTCCAGGAACATTTAAAAGTAATATTCGTAAGCAAAAACGTTCAAGATCTCTTGGACTGACTGTGTGAATTCTTGGGATTATTTTATTTCCTCTGCTTTTTCTAGGTCTCCATAATCTATTCACAAAAACATAGTGATATGGAATTTTAATATATAAGAATTGTGTTGCTTCTGAATCTGTGGAATTTAATTCAAATCATGCAGTTATTGTAGTGTGACGATGTTCACTTTGGGCCAATGCATTACTTTCATTTCCAGCATGGAAATACACTAAATGTCTTTGTGGCAAATGTACTGCTAATCTATCTAATGCATGTGATCTATCATGCATTTCAAATTTTAAAAACCGCCACATAGCTTCTGGCGCACTGACATAGCGAGCATCTACATGAGATGCAAGTTCATCATGTACTAACTCACTACATTCAGGGTTGTCTGCACTTTTGACGACTACAGTAGCTGCATCGTAGCCTTTGTAAATATATTTGTAGGCATATTTAATGGATTTGATGGAAGTGCAGGCTTCTACATTAATGTGTGCGTTATACTTCCTCAGTAAATGTGGATTGTAGGGTACTACATATCCATAGTCAACTTTTTTACCATGAATAATGGCACTATCTCCTTCTCTTCTTTTATAAAGTGGATAGCCATCACAATTGGCATAGGTTTTGTCTCTATAATCTTTTGGAAAATCTTTGGAACATTTATTATTTTCCATACATGGTGATTGTGGATTAAGCTCACCACAGGGTCCATGAATCATGCGATGAGTAGCAATCTCATATAGTCTACCATATAGTTCTGGATCTGGTAGTTCAACATCTGCTTTGTCAGCAGTATCTAATTTATCTTTTTCTTGAAGTATTATCAGAAGATGTTCATGTGGAAGTCCTCTTTTTTTAAATTTAATGGTATATACATAAGCAAGACATTTGCCAAATAAGTGACTTATAGTGATGTCACGTATTAATTCATGTAATTTAATCTTAAAAACTCTGGCTACTAAATCTGGTCTATTAGAAGGACTTTGGCCAAGAAGTAAATTTTGTGTAATTTCTGGCCATTGTGGATTACATGTAAATGGTTAGTGGTTTGTCAAATTTGGTGACAATAGCCATAGCATCATTGTATCTTTCTCTCATATTTCAAGGAGATCCTTGAAAGGAAGATGGTAAAATTATGGCTTTGCCAGCTGTCATGTCTCTGCTTGTAGCCACCTCAGCAACATAGTCCATTAGTCCAGAATATTGTTCTACACGTAGTTTATCTTGTTGATATTTTATAAAGTTTAAATTATTGGCCTCAACTTGCAAATAGGAATCAATAATCCATTGTTGTGTTAGTTTTCAACCACATAAAATTGGATTAAATGTATTTCGAATGGCAATTTGAGCTACTTTAAATTCAAGCATAGAAACATTATTTTGGATTCCGGCTTTAGCATTTTGGCAACTGGGAAGTGTTAATTTTGGTTGCCAACCTGCCTCTCCATGTTGGAAAAAAATGGGATATGTCATTGGATCTAAATTTGGACTTAAGATACTCATATTAATGAATGGTTGCTCCTCATTTCTGGGATATGTTCTAATGTCTCTTTGAAATGGTGGTTCTCCTTCATCATTTTGAAACACCATTGCAACCTCATTTGATGTTGGCAAGTTATAACAACGTTTATCAGTATGTCTGTCTCTTTTAAGCACCATATTGACCTTTGGCATTGGTAATTGATGTCTTTGTGCATGAAGTTGTTGTTCATTTTCTACTTCTGCCAATTTTTTATAAGCTTTAGTGTAGGGGTTATTGTCCATAATGTTATGTAGCTCTATAAAAACACTGGGTAAGCATTTTTTATTTTCTTGCAGCTGCATACGTTAGTCAACAGCTTCCATTGTATCTAGGACATATAGTTGAGCAAATTTCTTTTGCTCTCCTTCCTCTGCATGTAAATGGGAAGTACGATGGTAAATTTGGCCTTGGACTTTAAAGCAGTAAGGACCATGTCCTGGTACATTAGCAGCTAATGTTGCCCCCATAGATGCAAAGGATATGGCACTATTGTAGGATGTTATGTTTGTCTTAAATTTTTTGTAATTTGGAAAAGTAGGTTCAGTCATAATGTTTTGTAAATAGATTGGAAATTCTTTTCTCTCTGGAAGTTTGAACTTGCCTTTTTGACAGCAACTAATAAATTGGCCATCTCTGGGTCTCTCCTGTTTAAAATAATAAGCCTCACAAAACTGACATTGAGTAGTCATGTCCCCACAACTATGAACCTCTACTGATAAAGACTTGAGTAAAGGACAATTTGCAAAGCATATAGGAGTTTGACTTTCATATTCATCAGGTGAAATGTCATGTAATTAGTGATGTCGTGAACATAACATTTTCGGTCCGCGAACGCGAACCGCTGCAAATGTTCGCGAATTGGCGAACCGCCATAGACTTCAATGGGCAGGCGAATTTTAAAACCCACAGGGACTCTTTCTGGCCACATTAGTGATGGGAAAGTTGTTTCAACGGGACTAACACCTGGACTGTGGCATGCCGGAGGGGGATCCATGACAAAACTCCCACGGAAAATTACATAGTTGATGCAGAGTCTGGTTTTAAGCCATAAAGGGCATAAATTACCTGACATTCCTAAATTGTTTGGAATAACGTGCTTTAAAACATCAGGTATGATGTTGTATCAATCAGGTAGTGTAAGGGTTAGGCCCGCTTCACAGTGACAGACCAAATTCCCCGTTTAACGCACCGCAAACAACCGCAAACAGTCCATTTGCCCAACCGCAAACTCCCCATTTGCACAAGGTTGGATACCAAGCTAGCCATGTCCCGTTCCTTGTCCTCACTGATGTCATTGAAGGTCTCTTCCTCCACCCAGCCACCAAGGGTCCCCGAAAGGTGACAACAAGCCCCCTGGGACGCCTGCTGTGTTTGGTCTTCCACCTCCTCAAAGCCACCTTCCTCCTCTGACTCCTCTTCTTCAGACTCCTCTCACTGCGTTGCCTCTCTCTGCATTATTATAAGGTGTGTTAAGTAGTACTACTTTTATTAGTTTAATACCTGTTGTAGTATCACTTCAATTTTGGGGCACGTGCAATCAAAGGTGCCACCAGAGTAGTACTTACAAACACGCCACTCCTATCTGGTGGCACCTTTGATTGCACGCGCCGTGCACCAAAATTTAAGTGATACGACCAACAAAGCATCTTTTTCCATCTCCCGGTTCAAAAAATCCAGGCCTTATACACGCCCCCTGATAGGTGACGTAACAAGTATTAAACTGATAAGAGTAGTACTTACAAACACGCCACTCCTATCTGGGGGCGTTTATAAGGCCTGGATTTTTAGAACCGGGAGATGGAAAAAGATGCTTTGTTGGTCGTATCACTTCAATTTTGGGGCACGGCACGTGCAATCAAAGGTGCCACCAGATAAGAGTAGTACTTACAAACACGCCACTCCTATCTGGTGACACCTTTGATTGCACGTGCCGTGCCCCAAAATTGAAGTGATACGACCAACAAAGCATCTTTTTCCATCTCCCGGTTCTAAAAATCCAGGCCTTATACACGCCCCCTGATAGGTAACGTAACAAGTATTAAACTGATAAGAGTAGTACTTACAAACACGCCACTCCTATCAGTTTAATACTTGTTACGTCACCTATCAGGGGGCGAGTATAAGGCCTGGATTTTTAGAACCGGGAGATGGAAAAAGATGCTTTGTTGGCACTTTGTGACATTAGCTTCTTTACAGGCACCTGACTATGGGCAGATGAGCAGGAACTGCTCAAGGCGAGAGACTGAGTGGCGGATGGTTGAGAGGGGGCAAGGAGGACAGCAGTGGTTGATGTGGCTGATGATGCTGAACCAGGAGGAGGATGGCGGCTTTGAGTTTGTGTGCTGCTTGTACTCATGTGTTGGTCTGGAGTCACCCAAACATTAGGTCTTAACCTGTAGATGATAATGGAACCTAGACCTCATTCATCATTACAGGTTTTGACAGATTGGTACTATGCGTCCAAGCTACTGTGACAACAGATATGAGTGGCACTGTGCACTTGCAGAAGTTGGCAGAGTAGACGCTGTAGGTCTGACACACACGCTTGCAGACCACTAACTGCTATGCAAACTATTACAGTAGAAATTTTTGTTTTTGTTTTAAATGTACACTACTGTTACACCAGATATGAGTGGTGTGTTAAGTAGTACTAACAGTTTAATCCCTGTTATGTGCCTTTTTTTGGGGGTTTGGTTGTTGAAGCCACAGTGCAGCACCAGAGGCCAGAAAAATTAGGCATGTACACATGCATGAAAAATTAGGTATTGTTGATCTTGCAGCGAGCAGAGAAGAAGGTAGGCCTGATTCAACGCCCAAGCCCCGCATACCCACACTTAGAGATTGAGGGGGGGACCTGAGAAGGCCACGGGCCGGAGATATAAAGGTGGGCCATCCCAAATAAGCACACAAGCGGGGGCAAAGGTAGTGAAGGGGACATAGAGGCCCATGGACTGACGGTCGCCATTTGGCAGGAAAAGGGCCCAGCAATTAAGCCAAACTGACCCAGCACAGGCAGCTACTTGAGTCAAACGCTGTACAATTACACCTTAATAAAGCTGAAACATGCAGCAGCAGGGATTCTAAATGGCCACACGGGGACAAGGAGGCTTACAGCCCCCACAGTCTCTTTTTAACAGATAACCCAAGGGGCTAACCAGGGACCTTGCTCACATAAAAAACAGAATTTTATTGGAGGAATTATTAGTGTCTTTACCCCCCAAGAGAGGACATAATATACGGTATCTTTAGACTACCTGATGGCCAAACCTCCTTTAGCCCCAATGAAATCCAAGAAACATTTCAAAACTTCTATCAGACCATATATTCATCCCAATCCCGCTGCAGCGGATCTGACATAGAGTCCTTCCTACTACAGCAAGAAGTCCACAAAATACCTGTACCTCAATTGGACAGCTTGAACCTAGACATATCCCAAGAGGAAGTTAAATCTACAATCCAAGATCTTAAATTTGGCAAGTCCCCAGGGCCAGACGGTTTTACTCATCTGTACTATAATAAATTTGAGCCCTTGCTTATCCCCCGCACCTAACATCTTTGTTTAACTCTATACTAAATGGAGAACCTATGCCCCCTTAATTGAATCAGGCCGACCTCATAGTTTTTCCAAAAGATGGTAGGGACCCTTTAGAGGTTAAAAATGATTGCCCCATACCCCTGATAAATGTGGATGTCAAGATCCTAGCTAAAATTATGGCCAAACGAATATCTAACTTTTTACTGGACTAAATACACAAGGACCAAACCGGGTTCATTCCTTTCAGAGAGGCAGGAGATAATGTTAGGAGGGTTCTGAATGCCCAGTTCTTGGCTCAACACTATAACAACCCAGTTTGCCCTCTAGCCCTAGACATAGAGAAGGGTTTTGATACGGTGGAATGGCCATATATGTACAAAATGCTAGATAAGTTTGGATTTGAGGGACGCTTTCTCAACCTGCTCAGAAGGTACTACGACTCACCAGTAGCTAAGTTAAAGATACCGGGGGACCATAAGGCCAAAATCCAAGTACAGAGAGGGACCAGGCAGGGATGCCCACTCTCCCCACTGATCTTTGCTCTTGCCATTGAACCCCTAGCGCAGGCAACCAGAACCAACCATGCCATCCAGGGGGTTCAAGTAGGACACCATCAGTTTAAGTGTTCACTTTTTGCGGACGATATGCTTTGCACCCTGACCAAGCCCCTTCTCTCTATACCAGCACTCATGTCCACTATAAAAGACTTCAGCTAAATCTCGGGCCTCCAATCCTTGCAAAAGGATATTTCTCTTTCAATGGAATCCTGCTTACTGGGGATACACATAAAAAAACTTCTCAATCCTAGAACAAGCTAGTCCAATTAATGGCTTTAGCATTCAAAATACACATAGCTACTCGAGCCCGGATGGATTTACAAATATCTATTACCAAACTTTTATAGACTTGTTATTACCCCACTTAGCCACACTTTTCAATCAAATTTTAGAAGGCTCTCCCATGCCACAAGAACTAAACCATGCAAATATGATATGTTTCCCGAAAGAACGACGAGACCCATTAGAACTTAAAAATGACTGCCCCATATCACTCCTAAACGGGGATATAAAAATTTTGGCCAAATTAATGGCAAACAGGATTTCGCGATTTCTCCCCTCCATAATCTACAAAGACCAAACAGGGTTTATCCCCCATAGACAAACGGGGGACAATATCAGACGGACACAAAATGTAATCTCATGGTCATCCCAACATCAAATACCCACATGCCTTTTGGCGTTAGATATAGAAAAGGCCTTTGATACGTTGGGATGGCCTTATTTAAAAGCAGTATTACAGAAATTTGGATTTGCAGGCAAATTTATGAACTTGATAGATACATACTACAAATCCCCGTCAGCCAGATTAAAACTCGGGAGATCGCTTACAAGTAACAACACATAAAGATTCAAAGGGGAAAAAACACATTTTTAGATTTATTTGGAATCATAAAGCCCTGAGGATCTCAAAAAATAATATGTATAGACCAAAAGAGAAAGGGGGCCTATCGTGCTCGAATCTCAAACTGTATTACAAGGCAGCGCAGCTGGCTTTCATTCCTCTGGTGCATTCTCCCACACATCAGCCGCTCTGGGTATTTATGGAAAATGTAAGCATGTCACCTTATACATGGAATACAGTAATATGGATTCCAGGCCTGTATACTTTTTTGAGAAACTTGAAAAACCCGTTGATTAAGCACCCATTAAAAATATGGACGGAGATGAACTGGACACAAAAACTGGACACTCGGGTATCAGATCTTACCCCTATCGTACCCAATCCCCACTTTAAGATACATCTTCCGGAAAGCTCTCTCAGTTGGTGGAAGTCTCAGAACCTACTAAGGGTTGGTCCATGGTGGCATGACGACAAAATAATGACCTTTGAGTGGGTGAGAGATAGATACAATTTACCCCTGGCTGAACACTATAATTTTTGCAGGATACATCATTTTATATATACGATAAGTGGTAGGGGAACCCCCCAAAGAAACACCTGGCTACTCCAAAAATGTAGGGATTCCCCCTTTCAGCCTGGTATTATTAGCCTCATGTATGAACTATTTAATGAAAACTCATGGGCAAACAAACCAGACTATACCAAAGCCTGGGAGAGGGATTTGGGCACTGAGTTGGCAGACAGCACATGGGATAAAAGTTGGCGAGGCTTAAATAGGGGATCTTTAAATTATAGTCTGCTTGAGAATTCAATAAAGGTCCTACACAGGACATATATTACTCCTTTTAAGCTAAATACATGGGATCCAAAATGGAGCAGCTCATGTTTTAGGAACAGTGGTAATGAGGCTACATTTATTCATGTCTGGTGGGAGTGTTCGGCAGTCATAAGACTATGGGAAGAAACATGCTTACTAGCTTCTAAAATGTTTAAGATTCAGATTTCTGCTAATATAGAAAACTGCATGCTGGGTGTTCCGCAGGTCTTTCTCTCGCCCGCTCAAAATAGGCTATTAAAGTTCATCATGTTGGTCACAAAGAACCATATAGCCAGACAATGGAAATCGGATACCCTACACTTTCAAGTGGTTAAAAATAAATTAAACTTTATCCTTATAAATGAACGCCTTACCCATTTAGTAGACAACTCCATGGATACATTTTGAGATATATGGTCTCCGTGGCTGCAAATAAGGGATAGCATATCATCTGGAGACAATTAAAGAAATTTAGGTCCGGAATAGGGGCTCCCCTAAATGGGAGAGGATATTCTCAAGAGAACGGGATGGATGGAGGTGTGTGTGGATCCTTAGAGGGGAGGAGGACGGAGGTAAGTGCTATATTTTACATCATATTTATGTAAAAAAGGAGGATGTTTGTGGACCTTTCCCTTTCCCAACATGTTAAATGTTAAAACTAGTTATTTTCTTTTCCCAATTATAGTCGGATTCAAGACTTAAAGGGAATTAACTTAAAACAAACTGAATTAAAGCTATATTAATAACTGAAAAGTAAAAAAATATATATATTTTTAGGCTGCAGGTACAACCAAATCCAGATAACATACTAGCCCTGGATATGGTATAAGCTCCAAGATTATGGAATGGAAAATGGGAAAACTGAGTATTAATAGAGATAAGGTAACTCAGTGATGTTTTAACATGTATGGATATATATCTAACATGGAAATGGTTGTTTGAATATGATATATTACCTGACCTAATAAAATATTTTTCGAAAGAAAAAATACACAGAGCTAGTAGTTGGAAAACCCCAAATTAAAACTTTCAGGAATTAATAAAAAAAAAAACTATTTACTGCTCAACAAGAGATTAAACCATGTAGTCTTGGATAGAATCACCCAGTTCCAGACAATTTGGGATCCCTGGATAACATCCCCATTTAGTGCCCTCCTAATATAATAAAACATTTGTTAATGGTTGAAGCGACTCGGGGGGAAGGACCGGAGTGGGGGAGCCCTGGAGGAGACCCTTCAGAAGCAACCGGCGGCAAAATCATCCGAGGAAAGGAGAGGTCGCCTACTGAAGCCTGTCCTAGGGTAACCCAAGGGCGATTGAGCAGGTTAGATATTTTAAATAATAAGCTACTGCTGGAGTGATGATAGATAATAGGACTTTGGTGTTAACTGCTGATATACTCTTTACTATTGTCTGTTTTACCATGTCTTAGGTTTCTCTTAAAAATTGCAATCACAGTAAAAAAAATGAAAATTTATTAACCAAAAAAGTAAAAATAAGGTCTAGCCAGCTAATTTTAACAACATGTCTTCATTGTAAATATGTATTTTTGCACAACTGTTGTGTTATGCAAGACTGTTCAATATGCTTTCTTTTTCATTACATGCCGTACGCCTTCTGACATAAAAAATTTAATTAAAAAATTAGGTATTGTTGCAGCCGCTGCTGTTGCAGCGGCCAGAAAAATTGACCTTTGTTCCCATGGCAGAAAGTGCCATAAAACATTGCGTCTTCTTGAACCCTAGTTGGTGGCGGATAAGTCACGCAAGTCATCCGCCATTCACAGCTAACATACAGCAGCGTGTGGACCAGTTTTAGCCGAAGGCAGCTCATCTCATCAGGCCTTTTTCAGTCGAATGTATCGCCCAGTGTCAGTCCCTTCGAGATCCCAACACTGTGTGCCAGAGATGCCATTACTTCCTTTTGCACAATCGAGTACAGGTTGGGGATTGCCTTTTGGGCAAAGAAATTTCGGCCAGGTACCTTCCACTGCGGTATCCCAATCGCTAAAAATGTTTTGAACGCCTCAGACTCCACCAGCTTGTATGGTAAACGCTGGGGGGCTAAGAGTTCAGACAAGCCAGCTGTCAGACGCCGGGCAAGGGGGTGACTTTGTGGCATTGGCTTCTTACGCTCAAAAATGCCCTTGACAGACACCTGACTGTGGGGAGATGAGCAGGAACAGCAAGAGGCAAGAGGCGGAATGGCGGATGGTTGAGAGGGGGCAAGGAGGACAGCAGTGGTTGACGTGGATGAAGATGCTGGACCAGGAGGAGGATGGCGGCTTTGAGTTTGTGTGCTGCTTGTACTCATGTGTTTATTCCATTGGCGTTTGTGATGTGACATCATGTGCCTTCGCAAAGCAGTTGTACCTAGGTGGGTGTTGGACTTCCCACGACTCAGTTTCTTTTGGCACAGGTTGCAAATGGCATCGCTGTTGTCAGAGGCAGACACACACAAAAAATGCCACACTGCTGAGCTCTGCGGTGATGGCAACAGCATGCGTTGATTGGCGTGCTGTCTGGCTGACCCCGGGTGCTGATTCATGCTGTCTGACTGTGCCACTAGCTCATTGCGATGACCTCCCTCTACTTCGAACTCGTCTCCTCCTCCTCTCTGTCTCCCCATCTGAACTTTCCCCCTGTTCTTCTTCTCTTCTAGCGGGCACCCACGTGACATCCACGGACGCATCGTCATCATCATCACCCGCCTCACTTGTATCTGACAACTCAACAAAGGAAGCAGCAGCGGGTACATCATCATCATCACATCGTACGTACATGTGTACTGCTGCCTGACTGAGACCTATCCCTGTTATCTACATTCTCTGGCAATAATGGTTGCGCATCACTCATTTCTTCAAACTGATGTGTAAATAACTCTTCTGACTGATCAATTGAATCGGCTGTGGTACTAGTGTTGGTGGTGGCGGCAGGCGGGCGAGTGGTAACTTGAGAGGTGCCCGAAGCTAAGCTTGAGGAGGATGGTGCGTCAATGTCCCAAGGGGAAGCTGTAGAAGATTGGGTGTCCTGTGTTAGCCAGTCAACTACGTCCTCTGAACTTTTCAAGTTCAGGGTAACTGGCCTCTGAACACTGGGCATTATTGTAGGGCCAAAGGGAATCACAGCACCACGACCACGACGGCCCCGGCAGGTTGTCCTGCCTCTGCCTGTCATTTTTTTCCGATTAGTGGTACTATGCGTGCAAGCTACTGTGATTGGATTGGTTGAACTTGGCACAATACTTGTAAGCCTGACACACACACTGGCTAGCGGTCAGGCAAATGAACTTAGATTGGCGGTCAGGCAAATGAACTTAGATTTAAGAAAATAAAATTAATGTTTTTTTAAATGTAGACTGCTGGCACACCACTAGATTGGATTGGTTGAACTTGGCACAGTACTTGTAAGCCTGACACACACACTGGCTAGCGGTAAGGCAAATGAACTTAGATTGGCGGACAGGCAAATGAACTTAGATTTAAGAAAATAAAATTATTGTTTTTTTTAATGTAGACTGCTGGTACCCCAACTAGATTGGATTGGTTGAACTTGGCACAGTACTTGTAAGCCTGACACACACACTGGCTAGCGGTCAGGCAAATGAACTTAGATTGGCGGTCAGGCAAATTAAGTAAGATTTAAAAAATAAAAGTTTTTTTTTTTTTTAAAGTAGACAACTAGTAAACAAGATTGTATTGGTTGCACTGTGCACACACAGCATAAGCTGTGAGCCTGACACACACACTTGCTAGCAGGGAGACAGGCAAATGAAGTTAGATTAGACAGAAAAAAAAAAAAAAAAAAAAATGATGTTATAGCCCTAAAAAGGGCTTTTTGGGGTGCTGTGTTTACAGCAGAGATCTGATGAGTCCTTCAGCACTGCACTGGACACTGAATAAACTTGCCTAGCTATTGATTTCCCTATTCAATCAGCATCACCTACACTCTCCCTCCTCTCAGTAAGACTGCAAGTTAGTTATGATTCCAAAATGGCTGCTGTCCATGAGGTAGAAGGGTGTGGAAGGCAGGGTATGATGCTGATTAGCTGGAATGTGTCTGCTGACTGTGAAGTGCAGGGTCAAAGTTTGCTCAATGATAAAGCATAGGGGGCGGATCGAACATTGATATGTTCGCAGTTCGCAGCAAACACGAACATGCTATGTTCGCCGGGAACAGTCCGCCGGCGAACTATTCGCGACATCTCTACATGTAATGTTTCAACAACAGGTTCTAAATGCTTTGTTTTTTTCATGGCTTTTCTTGCTATATGTTGTAGTGGTTTAGGTAAAATGTCATGTAATGTTTCAGGAAAAGGTTCTAAATGCTTTGTTTTTTTGGTGGCTTTTTTGGTATATCTTTGATTTTTTCAGGTAAAATAGTAGCTTTTTTTGGCGTATCTTTAATTTTTGCAGCCGATAGTCTTTTGCTTGCAAGTCTTTTGCGTTCTTTTTCTCGTCGAATTTCGTTCTCCTCTGGTGTCTGCTGGTTTGCCCATCTCTCTTGTCGTTCTCTAGTTTGACGTCTTTTCTTTTCTTGTTTGCTCTCGTTAGTAGCCATGTTAATCTGTAAAAGAAAACAATGTATAATTAGTTTAGTTTGAGATATTACGTTTTTTTTTAATTTTTTTTTATAATCAACAGTTTGTTTATATGTGCTTGTAGTTCATTGTAGCGGTACTTTCTTTGTATTGTTAAATAAGTGTTTTTTTTTTTTTTGTCTTACTTTCTGTCGTAGGTTGTAATTTTTGCCTTACATAAATAGCACACTCAAGGAACTGACACTATACCTTCTTCTACATGTAGTAGGTGTCTAGTGTTAATTGAAATGTATATTTTTGTTGTTTTGGCAATTCATAGGGCAAAAATTAGTTTTTGTAATTTTTACTACAGGGGATTGTCATAATAGTATTTTGATATTTTATTTAAAGGCTTATATGTTCGGGCAATTACATTTTTTTCTTTTTTCTTGGGGTGTTAGTACTATTTGTTGTAGTATTCTATTATATGTGTGTGTTTAGGTTTTATGCTTAATATTGTACATTACGACTGGTAATTGAGAATAATACATTTTATGCAGTGTGTGTTTTGATACTTTTGTGGACTATGCTGTTTTCTTTTTTTTTGTGTAGATTGAAGTTTGGGTTTAATGTTAAACATTGTTGTCCGTAAAAGACAAATAATAGGTAAATGACAAATGTGTTACTAATATTTTGGTAAAGGTTATAATTATTCAGTGTTATTGTTTTTTTTTTTTTTTCTGTTGACATGGATGCAGAGCAAACATGTTTATTTAGTTTTCTCTTTTTTTATTTGTTATACTGTACCTTGGTTGAAGCTATTTTGTGTCTACCATATGTTGCATACTTTATTTGTTTAATTAGTCTTTTTTATAAAGATGAAATGTTTTTGTACAGTGAAAATGAATGTTTTTCCTATTTTGGATATGATCGCAATGTTTTTAGCATTATCCTGTTTTGTGTCCACCACTTTTTGTATGCTTATTTAGGCTTCTTTGTAAGGCTTATAGGTCCTTAAACAGTAAAGGAGAATATTATTTAAATTTTCTATTTGTTTCTGTGATTTTTGGTACAATCCTGTTTTGTGTCCACCATATTTTGGCTACTTTATTTGTTCAATTAGTGTTCTTTATGAGTATTCAATCATGTTGGACAGTACAAATTAATGTTAATTGCCTTTTCTATACCATGTTGTGCTTTTTTTTTTATCCTGTTTTGTGTTCACCACTTTTTGGTTGCTACATTTGGTTTGTGGGTGATGATTGGAGGTTATTTTACAGTAAAGAGGAGGAATAGTTTTGTTTTATGTATGTTGCTAATGTTTCAGATTCTATCCTGTTTTGTGACTACCTTTTTATTTTTGTGGTTTCTGTGAAACTGTCTGTCTTCCTAAATTGTATAGGTCTTTGTGAAGTTTGTTGAACTGTGTTTTGTTCTTTATTCAATTTAAATGTTGTTGTTTTTTATTTTACTTGAATTTGTTATATTTGCGGCCATTAAACATATATAGTTCCTTTATTTTTTCTACTTGTTATACTATACCTTGATTGAATTGTTGTTCTTGTCCGAATGACAGAGGGTCCCCTCCTGCCAATCTTAATCCGCCAGTCTTCTTGTAGTGTCTGTTTGAAAAAGAAAGTGAAATGGTTAATTGTATATTTCTTCTTTTTGATTTAGCAAAGCATGGTCTTTTTCAGCATGTAATGTATTTTTCTATCTTACCTCTTCTTCTTTCTTTGTGTTCTTTAACATGCATTCTCTTTCACAGTACACGGTGCAAATTCTTGAGTGACGCTGTTGATGCAGAGTCTGTTTGAATAGTGAAAAAAAAGATTCAGCTTTAGGTTACATATGTATTATTGCCATATTATTTTTTGCTAGGAGTTGCAGTAAATTAATGTCATTTAAATATACTTGTTTAATTAGTTTGGGTTAAGATTAGTTTGTTGTAGGGGCTATACACATAAATGTGCGTGTCACATGTCACTATAGATGAATCACATTTTCATAGTTAAAGTTTTTTTTTTTTTCCTGTCTTAAAAATAAAATGTAATATATTATAGCTTACCTCTCTTACCTTGTAATTTGCAAAGTGTAAAGTAGGAAATTAGGAAACAATTATCTTCTCAAGTAACAGCAGCAGTTAACTATCCAGTCACTCCGTTCATCACCTGAGTAGAAATGTAGAATTTTATGGAAAGTAGGCAGTATTTATAAACTTTCAAGTGCCTCAGAACGCTATTTGCGTTCCAGCTTACAATTAGCGCTCCATCCGCCATTTTATGCGTAGTAGTTTTCAAAATGGTTGTTAATATCAGTGTGGTACGTGCCGCATAGTATGTGTTTCAGTTTTGCGAGTCACTGTAGTATTGTTGCGTCTGTAGCCTTCTTTTCGTTTTGTTCGGCGGCCATTTTTTCACTCACTTAGGTGATTTTCGGGTGTTTAAACTCCGAGATTTGTACTTAAATCGAGGTGTAACTTTACTTGCAGAGGTCCTGGGTGCACCACCTTGCTGTGGGTAAGCTTTTTATATGTTTGTTATGTGTATTTATTGTGTTTCTAATGTGTTTGGGGTTGCGCGGGTTGCGTCCTTGTTTTCGCATCTCGTATGTCTTTTTCGGCAATTCCATAGGTGTTTGGTGGTGTTTTGCGTCTTTAGACTGCTGTAGCCTCGTTTTAGTTTTTTTCGGCGGC
The DNA here is from genome assembly GCA_027410445.1 of Discoglossus pictus. Classification (NCBI taxonomy): domain Eukaryota; kingdom Metazoa; phylum Chordata; class Amphibia; order Anura; family Alytidae; genus Discoglossus; species Discoglossus pictus. The sequence continues at coordinate 82,405,515 of CM050169.1, forward strand.
CATTTTTTTTCTCTCAGAGTTTTTCAGTGTCTAAACTCTTTTATTTTGAGTTAAATTGAGGTGTAACTTCAGATTTTGAGGTCCTGGATGCCCCCTCTTTCTGTAGGTAAGCTTTTTTTATGTATGTGTTGTGTGTATTTATTGCGGCCGATTTTTGCTAGGTCGTAATCGGTCGTAACGTGTCTCGTATTTTTTCGCGAGGGCCTCGGGCTCGCTATGTGAGCCCGCCAGCGTTAGCAACAGCTCGCATGCTCACAACTATATATGTGACTAGCCACTTGCCCGTCATAAAATGACGGCAATGTGATGTATATGTTTGTAAAGTTGTTTAGTTATTAATATACATATTTGACACTTGTAAGTATTGTGATATGAAACGTGTATTTTTGGAAAATGTTGAGGTAATGGTTTTTTAACATGCAATTTGTATCTGAAGAATTGTTAACTTCAATATACAATGAATCCAGAGGAAAGCAAAGAGTAAAAACCCTTGTTCAAACGTACACAATTTTAACATGAAGTTTGAAATATATGTAAGTAATAAACTTGAAAGTATATTTTTTTGAAACTTGAACTTTATTATCTGTATAACTTTGGAAGTTGACAAAACATTTGTAGAATTTGGAACATTATAAACTGTAACATAGTGAATACATTTTTTAACATAATTTCGTATTAACAGTTGAATGTAAAAACAGTTGCACTTTAAAACTAATCATTATTGTAAACTTGAGGTACTGTTTTTTTAACATGCAATTTGTAGCTGAAGAATTGTAAACTTGAATATACATTTAATCCAGAGTAAGACAAATATTCTAAAAACCCTCCTTTAAATGTACCCAATTTTAACATGAAGTTTGTAATATGTTTAAGTCAGAAACGTGACTTATTATTTTTTTAAATTTGAAGTTTCTTATGTGTGTAACTAAAAAACTTGAAAAATTTTTTTTAGAACTTGGAACATTATAAACAGTAACATAGTGAATTAATATTTAAACATAATTTTGTTTTAAAAGTATTAACATTTGAATGTAAAAACAGTTGAACTGTAAAGTAATCAGTATTAACATGCAATTTCTATGATAATAATTGTTAACTTCAATATACATTGAATGCAGAGGAAGGCATACAGTAAAAACTCTCCTTAAAACGTACCCAATGAAATGAATTCCTTCCTGATCACATGAACTGGCGATAAACATTAATCCAGGGAGTAATGTTAAGATAACAGACAATATTTACATTGTGACTTAAAACGTGGTTGAGCTCTTAACATGAACTTTGTAATATGTTGAAGTATAGAACTTGAAAATATTGTTTTCAAACTTGTAACATTAGAAACAGTAACATAGTTAATTACCATTTTAACATAATTTGTCCAAAAAATGCAAGGCAAGTATTTTATGAGGCGAATCATCCATAAACAGTACTTCCATTAATTACAACTGAATTAAACAACAAATTGTTTTGTATTTTTGAATGCTTTTAAAATTGTTTTGCATGGGTTTAATTTCTATACTGAAAAGTTATAGTACTTCATAGTAGACAATGTTTTTAGTAAAAATACGTCCATCTTCTAATAAATCACCTTGACTTTCATTCTTTTCAATGTAAACTTTAATAGCCTGTGGATTTTTGCACCGTGACAACACAACGTACAATTGACCATGTGCAAATACTGGTTCTTCCAAGAAAATACCCACAGATTTGAACGTTTGACCTTGTGATGTATTAATGGTCATGGCAAATGCCAAAATAATGGGTAATTGTCTTCTTTGAAGTATAAAAGGGAGACTACTTTCACTTGGTGCTAAATCTATTCTTGGTATGAAAACTCTCTCTCCTTTATGGGTCCCAGTTAAAATTTCAGCATCTATAAAATGGTCCTTTAATTGTTGAACAATTAATATTGTCCCATTGCATAGGCTTTATTGGGGGTTCTTATTTCGCAGTAACATGATAATTGCACCTTTCTTTATCTGTAAAATATGTGGTGGCATTCCAGAAGGAGTTTGTGAGTTTATGAATTCAGTAGAAAAGTTAGCCTGACTTTCATTGTCATCAGCAAGTACAGAATCAGCACTGTGATAATTTATTTGTGGTGCATTAATTTTTTTAAAGATTTCATTATTGAGGATTAATGCATCCTTATTTTTACACGTTAGTATGACTTGGTTGGCAAGCTCGGAATATTCCTGGTTATTTATGCTACCTTCAAATATAGCCAATATAATATCTTGTTGACAAATCATATGAGGTGGGATGTCTACAGTGTCGTCCGGTAAATGTGGTATTTTTTCTGTTCTGTCTTCTCCAATTTTAATAAGCCAATCATTGAAATCGGTTTGGCCTTCTGATCTCATATTTTGTTGCAGTTGAAGATAGGTAAAATGTTTCCACAGTGTGCTTGACTTTATACAGGTTTCGATAATGTCAGTTCGATTTCCATGTACGACGACAGGTAATGTTTGTCTAAAATCGCCACCTAACAACATTACCTTTACACCAAATGGAAAAGTATTATCCATGACTTCACGAAGCAAACAGTCAATACATTGGAGGGCATAGCATGACATCATTGTGGCCTCATCTATTATAATTAATTTACATTTCTTCAATTTCTTTGCTTGTAATGATGTCATGCGAATATCTGACACAGAAGTTTCTAAAATAGGCACTGGTAGTTTAAATCCACTATGAACAGTTCTTCCACCTTCTAACAAAAGTGCAGCAATTCCAGTAGTGGCAAATGCCATTGCTATTTGACCTTGTGCTCATACTGAACTCATTAATAAATTATATAGATAGGTTTTTCCTGATCCGCCACGTCCATCAAGATAGAAATAACGCTCTGTCACCATGTCATCATCTATTGCATTTTTAATGGCATGAAATGCTTGCAATTGTAAGGTATTTAAAGTTGCAAGTCTTTCTTCTGTTCTTTCTGCTTGTAGTTGAATGCCATAGTCTTCAAAGTTTATGTCATCTATAAGACCTGGATCAGACAAATTAAAACTTGCACAACTTAATCCATAAGTTAAAAATACTTCTTGGATTTCCATTAATGCTTTTAAGTGTGCAATAGGTTCATTGTATCTTCGCATAAAGTCTTCAGCCATATTACTTTTAAATCTCTCCCACAAAGCTAATGCATTTGGAGCATTTGAGAAGACACAAATAAATGCAAATTGTTCTCTCATCTGCCGTGGCATTTGACATTGTGCTGCTTCTTCTAAACATCTTTCCCACTCTGTATATGAATCCTTCCATTTAGCTGCAAGACATATAAACTTACTCGCTGATAATAGAATGAGGCCCTATGTCATTAACAGTTCTTAAGTGTTCAAAACTTTGTGCTCCAGGAACATTTAAAAGTAATATCCGTAAGCAAAAATGTTCAACATCTCTTGGACTGACCGTGTAAATTCTGGGTGATTTTATTTCCTCTGCTTTTTCTAGGTCTCCATAATCCATTCACAAAAACATAGTGAATTGTGTTGCTTGTGAATCTCTGGAATTTAATTCAAACCATGCAGTTAGTGTAGTGTGACGATGTTCACTTTGGGCCAATGCATTACTTTCATTTCCAGCATGGAAATACACTAAATGTCTTTGTGGCAAATGTACTGCTAATCTATATACTGCATGTGATCTATCATGCATTTAAAATTTTAAAAGCCGTCACATAGCTTCTGGCGCACTGACATAGCGAGCATCTACATGAGATGCAAGTTCATCATGTACTAACTCACTACATTCAGGGTTGTCTGCACTTTTCACGACTACAGTAGCTGCATCATATCCTTTGTAAATATATTTATAGACATATTTAATGGATTTGATGGAAGTGGAGGCTTCTACATTGATGTGGGCGTTGTACTTCATGAGTAAATGTGGATTGTAGGGTACTACATATCTATTGTCAACTTTTTTTCCACGAATAACGGCACTATCTCCTTCTCTTCTTTTATAAAGTGGATAGCCATCACAATTGGCATAGGTTTTGTCTCTATAATCTTTTGGAAATTCTTTAGAACATTTATTATTTTCCATACATGGTGATTGTGGATTAAGCTCACCACAGGGTCCATGAATCATGCGATGAGTAACAATCTCATATAGTCTACCATTTAGTTCTGAATCTGGTAGTTCAGCAACAATGACTGCATCCACTTTGTCAGAAGTATCTAATTTATCTTTTTCTTGAAGTATTATCAGAAGATGTGCATGTGGAAGTCTTCTTTTTTTAAATTCAATGGTATATACATAAGCAAGACATTTGCCAAATAAGCGACTGATAGTGATGTCACGTATTAATTCATTTAATTTAATCTTAAAATCTCTGGCTACTAAATCTGGTCTATCGGAAGCACTTTGTCCAAAAAGTAAATTTTGTGTAATTTCTGGCCATTGTCGATTATATGTAAATGTCAGAAATAAATTGGGTTTGCCAAATTTGGTGACAATAGCCATAGTCACATTGTATCTTTCTCTCATATTTCGAGGAAATCCTTGAAAGGAAGATGGTAAAATGATGGCTTTGCCAGCTGTCATGTCTCTGCTTGTAGCCACGTCAGCAACATAGTCCATTAGTCCAGAATATTGTTCTACACGTAGTTTATCTTGTTGATATTTTATAAAGTTTCAATTATTTGCCTCAAGTTGCAAATAGGAATCAATAATCAATTGTTGTGTTAGTTTTCCACCACATAAAATTGGATTAAATTAATGTCTAATGGCAATTTGAGCTACTTTAAATTCAAGCATAGAAACATTATTTTGGATTCTGGCTTTAGCATTTGGGTAACTGGGAAGTGTTAATTTTGGTTGCCAACCTGCTTCTCCATGTGGGAAAAAAATGGGATATGTCAGTGGATCTAAATTAGGACTTAAGATACTCATATTAATTAATGGTTGCTCCTCATTTCTGGGATATATTCTAATGTCTCTTTGAAATGGTGGTTCTCCTTCATCATTTTGAAACACCATTGCAACCTCATTTGATATTGGCAAGCTATAACGATGTTTATCAGTATGTCTATCTCTTTTAAGCACCATATTAACCTTTGGCATTGGTAATTGATATCTTTGTGCATGAAGTAGTTGTTCATTTTCTACTTCTGACAATTTTTTATTCGCTTTACTGTAGGGGTTATTGTCCATAATGTTATTTAGCTCTATAAAAACACTGGGTAAGCATTTTTTATTCTCTTCCATCTGCATACGTTGGTCAACAGCTTCCATTGTATCTAGGACATATAGTTGAGCGAATTTTCTTTGCTCTCCTTCCTCTGGATGTAAATGGGAAGTACGATGATAAATTTGTCCTTGGACTTTAAAACAGTAAGGACCATGTCCTGGTACATTAGCAGCTAATGTTGCCCCCATAGATGCAAAGGATATAGCACTATTGTAGGATCTTATGTTTGTCTTAAAATGTTTGTAGTTTGGAAAAGTAGGTTCAGTCACAATGTTTTGTAAATAGATTGGAAATTATTTTCTTTGTGGAAGTTTGAACTTGCATTTTTGACATCAACTACTGAATTGGCCATCTCTGGGTCTCTCCTGTTTAAAATAATAAGCTTCACAAAACTGACATTGAGTAGTCATGTCCCCACCACTATGAACCTCTACTGCTAAAGACGTGAGTAAAGGACAATTTGCAAAGCATATAGCAGTTTGACTTTCATATTCATCAGGTGAAATGTCATGTAATGTTTGAACAACAGGTTCTAAATGCTTAGTTTTTTTCGTGGCTTTTCTTGGTATATGTTGTCCTGATTTTGGTGAAATGTCATGTAAGGTTTCAGGAACAGGTTGTAAATGCTTTGTTTTTTTCGTTGCTTTTTTTGGTATGTCTTTAATTTTATCTGGTAAAATGTCATCTGATGTTTGAGGAACAGGTTGTAAATGCTTTATTTGCTTGGTAGTTTTTTTCTGGCGTATCTTTCATTTTTGCAGCTGATAGTCTTTTGTTTGCAAGTCTTTTGCGTTCTTTTTCTCGTCAAATTTCTTTCTCCTTTGGTGTCTGCTGGTCGGCCCATCTCTCTTGTCTCTAGTTTGACGTCTTTTCTTCTCTTGTTTGCTCTCGTTAGTAGCCATGTTAATCTGTAAAGGCAAAAAAAGAAATGTAATTGGGTATATTGAAATTTGTAATTACTGTTAAACATTATTGTGCATAATTGAGAAATAAGAGGTAAATCATTAATGTATCAGTTATATTTTGTTAAAAGTTATAGGGCCTGGCCTCATTGAATAGCAATTTGGGCAATTCAATACTGCTGTAAATAAGTAGGTAACATATTTTTTTGAAAGAAGTTTTTAGTTATTTAAAACCTTGTTTGTGGATAGATGTTTACCAAGTAAAAACTTATTTCCAAAAAAAACAGTGATGTGGTTATTTACACATGTACTGAATTGTGCAAATTGCAATTGAATAAGGGACATAGTTATTGCTTTTTTTTTCTATTGACACGGATGCAGATGAAACATGTTTATTTAGTTTTTTCCTTTTGTACTTATTATACTGTACCTTGGTTGAAGTGTGATTTGAATCAGAATGTTTGTTGGTCCTCAGTTGAAATTCTTTGTCCGATGTTGTGGTCCTCTGTTGAAAGTCCTCGTCTAATTGTCTTCACGCAGTATCTGTTGTAAAAGAAAAATGAAAATGTTCTTTGAGTTAAATGTCTTTGAAATAAAGACACAATGTCTTAATTTTGGTGTATTGTATCTGTTATGGTGAATTTTTTCTATGTGTTTGTTTGACTTTTTCTACAATCCTATTTTTTGTGAGCACCACTTTTGGTATGCTTATTAAGGCTTCTGTCTAAGGCTTATAGGTTGTTAAACATTAACAAAGAATATTAATTTAGTTTGCTATGTGTTTGTGTGAGTTTTGGTACAATCCTGTTTTGTGCGCACCACCTTTGGTATGCTTATTTAGGCTTCTTTCTAAGGCTTATAGGTTCTTAAACATTAAAGAAGAATATTAATTTATATTGGCGTCCATTAAACATATATAGTTCATTTCTTTTTTGTACTTTATACTTTACCTTGATTGAAGTGTCGAATGACAGAGGGTCCCCTCCTGCCAATCTTAATCCGCCGGTCTTCTTGTAGTGTCTGTTTGAAAAAGAAATAGAAATGGTTAATTGATTATTTGTTCTTTTTGATTTAGCAAAGCATGGTCTTTTTCAGCATGTAATGTATTTTTCTATCTTACCTCTTGTTCTTTCTTGGAGTTGTTTAAAAGGGATGGTGGGTCGCAATGCACGGTGCAAATTCTTGAGTGACGCTGTTGATGCAGAGTCTGTTTCAATAGTAAAAAAAGGAGAAAGATTGATCTTTAGGTTATATATTGAATTACAATAAATTTATGTGATGTAAATATATACTTCTGTAATTACTTTCAATTAACATTACTTAGTTTTTGGGGCTACACACCTAAATGTGCGTGTCACATATCAGTATACATAAATCAGATTTGAATATTTTTTTTTACTGTCATTTAAATATAGTTGTTTAATTCGTTGTTTAATTAGTTTGGATTAAGATTAGTTATTTGCAGGGGCTATACACAGAAATGTGCGTGTGACATGTGACTATACATGAATCCTATTTTAATATTCAATTATTTATTTTTTGTAATGTCATTTAAAGATTAGTTTGTTGCAGGGGCTATACACATCAATGTGCGTGCCACATGTCACTATACATAAATCACATTTTCATACGTAAAAATTTTTTTTGTCCTGTCTTCATAATCAAATGTAATATATTATAGCTTACCTCTCAGTTGTAATTTGCACAATGTAAAGTAGGAAATGAGGAAACAATTCTCTTCTCAAGTAACAGCAGCAGTTAACTATGAAGTCACTCCGTTCATCACCTGAGTCGAAATGTAGACATTTCTGGAAAGTAGGCAGTATTTATAAACTTTCAAGTGCCCCAGACCGTTAGAACGCAATACGCATGCGCTATTTGCATTTCAGCTTACAGTTTGCGTTCCATCCGCCATTTTGTGCGTAGTAGTGGTCAAAATGGAGTTTAATATCAGTGTGGTACGTTCCGCATAGTATGAATTTCATTCTTGCGAGTCGGTGTAGTATAGTTACGTCTGAAGCCTCGTTTTTGTTTTGTTCGGCGGCCATTTTTTCTCTCGCTTAGGATATTTTCGCGACTTTAAACTCTTTTTTTTTTTACTTAAATGGACGTGTAAGTTAACTTTTGGAGGTGCCGGATGCCCCCCCTTGCTGTAAGTTAGCTTTTTATGTGTTCGTTGTGTTTATTTCTTGTGTTTGTGATGTTTTGATGCACAGCATTTGGAATGGGTCGTTTGGCAGCCGTACTTTGTTGCGATGGGGCCGTATTTTTTTGCGAGAGACGTAGTTGGATTTTACGTGTACGACGCAGTGTTTTTTTTTTTCTAAGTCGTGCATATGTGTGTTAACGGCGTATGAGGCGCCTTTGAGGTGTTTTTTTTTTTAAAGTCTTGCATGTGTGTGTAAGCGGGTGTGAGGCGCCTTTGAGGGTTTTTTTTGTTAAAAAGTCGTGTGTGTATATGTGTGTGTTAACACAGGCGACATTGGAGCCTCCACCTCCACAAATGCACCATTAAGATTATAAATTGGATGGCTATTTTTCCTTCCCAGATACATAACTTTACATTTATTCGTATTAAATCTCATATGCCATTTCTCTTATTTATGCAAATCCCTTTGGAGGGCAAGTACATATTTTTCTGATTTAATTACCTTGCACAACTTGGTGTCATCAGCAAAAAAGGGAGACAATACTTTCCAGTCTCACTTCTAAGTCATTAATAAATATGTTAAAAAGGAGAGGACCTAATACTAAACCCTGAGAAACCCCACTTACAACATTTGTCCAATCTGAGTATATTCCATTTACAACTACCCTTTGCTTCCTGTCTTTTAGCCAGCTTTCAATCTGAGTTGATATGAGCAGATATTCTTGTATCCCTTAATTTGCACAATAGTCTTCCATATGGCATGGTTTCAAAAGCCTTTGCAAAATCCCAAAATACTACACCCACTGAATTGCCTTGATCCAGGTTCGTACTAATCTCCTCATAGAAACCAATTAGATTTGTTTGACATGAACTATCCCTCATAAATCCATGTTGCCTCCTACTTATAATCCTGTTCAAATAGACATATTCGTGTATATTATCCCTTATTAACCCTTCTAAAAGCTTCCACACTACAGAAGCGAGGCTCACTGGTCTATAATTCCCTGGATTCGCTCTTACTCCCTTCTTAAATATAGGTGTCACCTCTGCTTTTCGCCAGTCATCTTGTAGCAACCCTGTGTTGAGGGAATCTTGAAAAATTGAATATAATGGTTTGGCTATTACACAACCCAGTTCCCTCAGTACCCTTGGATGTATTCCATCAGGACCTGGGGCTTTATTAACATTAATTTTTTCAACCTCTTTTCGATTTCTTCCTGCATTAACCAATTATTCGGTGAAGGTAGTGTAGACCCATTAGGTTGCAGTGGCCCAACCACTGGTACCTCCATTGCGTATACAGAAGAAAAGAACCTATTTAGCTCATCTGCCTTTTCCTGGTCACTAATTTTCAGATGGTCTATGTCACATTGTAATGTTCCTATAGCTTCCTTCCTGGGCTCCTTTCCATTACTATATTTAAAAAAATGTTTTAGGGCTAGTCTTACTCTCTTTTGCATCTAATTTTTCATTTTCTGTTTTAGCAAGTCTAATAGCCCTTTTGCAAGCCTTGTTGATTTCCTTGTAAAAGCAGTCTCTGTCCCCTCATTTGTATAATTTAAATGGCTGTTTGTTTGTTTTTTACTCCGTATCTTGATCTTTTAAATCATTGTCAAGCCACATTGGATGTGATTTACTCCTTTTACTTTTATTCCCACACGGTATATGCCAATGTGTATGTATATTTAGTAAGGACTTAAATGTTGTCCTTTTATGTTCAGTATTTTTACCCACCAGTTCTTTGTCCCACTCTATACGTTGTATTGCTTCCTTTAGACAATTAACATCTGCCCTTTTAAAATTAAGATTTCCAATCCTACTCAATATGTCCCTAGTAAGATCCTTCTAGTATATAGGTCTGAGAAATAGAGGGTATTTGTTGGTCTGCTCCATGAACCAGATTCAATAAGCATTACATTCCATCTTATTTTTATTGATATGTATTAAATCTTTTCTACTTTTCACACTTACTGGATTAATATAATTGACCATTCTACAAAAATTTAAAAAACAGATGGATTTTAAACAAATTGTCCTTAAATGAAAATCCTAAATTGGCATAAGCATTGCAGAAGAGCATTTTTTATCTTTTATATAACAAAATGATTTAGTGATCGTGTTATAGCTTTCGTTTTTAATGGCTTGAGAATATTTATCCAATTTTTCTTGCATAGATGAATTAGACCAGAGACTGTAAAATCATATTTTGTTTCAAGTCTAACTTCTACAAGAGGATTAATCTGACAGTGCCAAGAGATGCTAGAATTATGTGCAGTGGATATAAAAAGTCTGCACACCCCTGTTAAAACATCAGGTTTCTGTGCTGTAAAAAAATGAGACAAAGATAAATCATTTCAGAACTTTTTCCACCTTTAATGTGACCTATGAACTGTACAACTCAATTGAAAAAGAAACTGAAATCTTTTTAGTGGAGGGAATAAAAATAAAAAATAAAAATAATGTGGTTGCATAAGTCTACACACCCTCTTATAACTGGGGATGTAGCTGTGTTCAGAATTAAGCAATCACATTCCAAATTGTGTTAAATAGGAGTCGGAAATACACCTGCCATCATTTAAAGTGCCTCTGATTAACCCCAAATAAAGTTCAGCTGCTCTAGTTGGTCTTTCCTGAAATTTTCTTAGTCGCATCCCACAGCAAAAGCCATGGTCCACAGAGAGCTTCCAAAGCATCAAAGGGATCTCATTGTTAAAAGGTATCAGTCAGGAGAAGGGTACAAAAGAATTTCCAAGGCATTAGATATACCATGGACAGTCATCATCAAGTGGAGAAAATATGGCACAACAGTGACATTACCAAGAACTGGAGCTCCCTCCAAAATTGATGAAAAGACGAGAAGAAAACTGGTCTGGGAGGCTACCAAGAGGCCTACAGCAACATTAAAGGAGCTGCAGGAATATCTGGCAAGTACTGGCTGTGTGGTACATGTGACAACAATCTCCCGTATTCTCCATATGTCTGGGCTATGGGGTAGAGTGGCAAGACTTTTCTTACAAAGAACATCCAAGCCAGGCTACATTTTGCAAAAACACATCTGAAGTCTCCCAAAAGCATGTGGGAAAAGGTGTTATGGTCTGATGAAACCAAGGTTGAACTTTTTGGCCATAATTCCAAAAGATATGTTTGCCGCAAAAACAACACTGCATATCACCAAAAGAACACCATACCCACAGTGAAGCATGGTGGTGGCAGCATCATGCTTTGGGGCAGTTTTTCTTCAGCTGGAACTGGGGCCTCAGTTAAGATAGAGGGAATTATGAACAGTTACAAATACCAGTCAATATTGGAACAAAACCTTCAGGCTTCTGCTAGAAAGCTGAACTTCATCTTTCAGCATGACAACGACCCAAAGCATACATCCAAATGAACAAAGGAATGGCTTCACCAGAAGAAGATTAAAGCTTTGGAATGGCCCAGCCAGAGCCCAGACCTGAATCGGGTGATCTGAAGAGGGCTGTGCACAGGAGATGCCCTCGCAATCTGACAGATTTGGAGTGTTTTTGCAAAGAAGAGTGGGCAAATCTTGCCAAGTCAAAATGTGCCATGCTGATAGACTCATACCCAAAAAGACTGCGTGCTGTAATACAATCAAAAGGTGCTTCAACAAAGTATTAGTTTAAGGGTGTTTAACTTATGCAACCATATTATTTTATTTTTATATTTTTTCTTCCCTCTACCTAAAAGATTTCAGTTTCTTTTTCAATTGAGTTGTACAGTTTATAGGTCACATTAAAGGTGGGAAAATTTCTGAAATTATTTAATCTTTGTCTCATTTTTTTACAGCACAGAAACCTGACATTTTAACAGGGGTGTGTAGACTTTTTATATCCACTGTACAGGGAGTGCAGAATTATTAGGCAAGTTGTATTTTTGAGGATTAATTTTATTATTGAACAACAACCATGTTCTCAATGAACCCCAAAAACTAATTAATATCAAAGCTGTATATTTTTGGAAGTAGTTTTTAGTTTGTTTTTAGTTTTAGCTATTTTAGGGGGATATCTGTGTGTGCAGGTGACTATTACTGTGCATAATTATTAGGCAACTTAACAAAAAACAAATATATACCCATTTCAATTATTTATTTTTACCAGTGAAACCAATAGAACATCTCATTATTCACAAATATACATTTCTGACATTCAAAAACAAAACAAAAACAAATCAGTGACCAATATAGCCACCTTTCTTTGCAAGGACACTCAAAAGCCTGCCATCCATGGATTCTGTCAGTGTTTTGATCTGTTCACCATCAACATTGCGTGCAGCAGCAACCACAGCCTCCCAGACACTGTTCAGAGAGGTGTACTGTTTTCCCTCCTTGTAAATCTCACATTTGATGATGGACCACAGGTTCTCAATGGAGTTCAGATCAGGTGAACAAGGAGGCCATGTCATTAGATTTTCTTCTTTTATACCATTTCTTGCCAGCCACGCTGTGGAGTACTTGGACGCGTGCGATGGAGCATTGTCCTGCATGAAAATCATGTTTTTCTTGAAGGATGCAGACTTCTTCCTGTACCACTGCTTGAAGAAGGTGTCTTCCAGGAACTGGCAGTAGGACTGGGAGTTGAGCTTGACTCCATCCTCAACCCGAAAAGGCCCCACAAGCTCATCTTTGATGATACCAGCCCAAACCAGTACTCCACCTCCACCTTGCTGGCGTCTGAGTCGGACTGGAGCTCTCTGCCCTTTACCAATCCAGCCACGGGCCCATCCATCTGGCCCATCAAGACTCACTCTCATTTCATCAGTCCATAAAACCTTAGAAAAATCAGTCTTGAGATATTTCTTGGCCCAGTCTTGACGTTTCAGCTTGTGTGTCTTGTTCAGTGGTGGTCGTCTTTCAGCCTTTCTTACCTTGGCCATGTCTCTGAGTATTGCACACCTTGTGCTTTTGGGCACTCCAGTGATGTTGCAGCTCTGAAATATGGCCAAACTGGTGGCAAGTGGCATCGTGGCAGCTGCATGCTTGACTTTTCTCAGTTCATGGGCAGTTATTTTGCGCCTTGGTTTTTTTCACATGCTACTTGCGACCCTGTTGACTATTTTGAATGAAACGCTTGATTGTTCGATGATCACGCTTCAGAAGCTTTGCAATTTTAAGAGTGCTGCATCCCTCTGCAAGATATCTCACTATTTTTGACTTTTCTGAGCCTGTCAAGTCCTTCTTTTGACCCATTTTGCCAAAGGAAAGGAAGTTGCCTAATAATTATGCACACCTGATATAGGGTGTTGATGTCATTAGACCACACCCCTTCTCATTACAGAGATGCACATCACCTAATATGCTTAATTGGTAGTAGGCTTTTGAGCCTATACAGCTTGGAGTAAGACAACACGCATAAAGAGGATGATGTGGTCAAAATACTCATTTGCCTAATAATTCTGCACTGCCTGTATATGCAAATACAGATCTCAAGAGACATGGATATCCTAACATACCATACAAACTTGGAGGAATAGTTTGACTCTAGCTGTGACAACTTAAAGGACCACTGAAGCTCAAGAAAGACACTTGTTTGACAATAGCAGCAGCCATGGACACAGCATTTTGGGGGAAATTCAGGTATTTTAAAGAAATCATGAGAGCTGGATGATGGAAGGGATTTGTTTAGCAGTGGAGTGGAAAAGTCTAGAGCCTTTGTTTGATAATGGATAATATTGACATCACACCCATTCTCACTGTCAAAATATACTATTTGGTTGGTCTTGAAAATATCACTAGACAAATCCGGCTCAGCAGATCATAGGTTTGTTGTGTCCCTGCTAACAGGATATAGACCAGTGCAAGGACAACTTTCACCAATAGCACTAGAGTTAGAACAGAGTACAAGGATCTGTTGCACTTTGACATACATGTTTTCCTATCTGTGCATCCTCAATGATTCCAGCTGCCTAGGGCTGGGGGGGGTGGGTTATAAACTGATTTGCTTAGGTTGGGGGGACGGTGGGGTATTTGGCAAAAAGTTTTAGTATCATCTGGGGAGTTTATACAGTTCTGGGTCAAGGAACAGTCAATATGGCTGACCACAATATGGAGAGTTGACATCTCTTCTTACAATTTACATTGCAACAGTTCATCAATTTCAACTCGTACATTTTAACCGTGATACCATGATAGTAACTTTTAGGTACACATCCAGTTGTGACACCAACTCACTGGCCCAACCACAGCGCACATGTATTGTTAACAGTGGCTAGGTGCTAAACTGTGCCTTAAAAATTGAGAGAATTTGAAGAGCTTTTAAAATATTATTGCTGAACCCATCGGCCAATCCTGCCAGAAAAAAAGAAAAAAGGAATGAAACTTTGGAGAACAGTGTATTAGTCACTGTAGTCAAAAATCAACACCACCTTCTAAATCTTAACAAGCAGTCTTAATGCCTCAGCTTCCAGACTAGGAATGACAACTTCTCTAGATTGCGGGTGCATCAGAAATTAATATGAGGACTGAAATAGTTGACCAACCCAGAGACTTGGAAAGCGTAGAATGAAAAGACAATGTTGACAATAGCAAATAAAAAAAGGTTCAGATTGGCTTGATAATACCAAACTGTTCACTGAAAGGTTTGCTCATGAGGCTGAAGCTCAAATATTTTGACCATATCAAAGACAGCAGGATTCCCTAGAGAAGATTCTGGTGCTGGGAAAGATTGGCGCCCCCTTCTCCATGTGGCTTCAGAGGCGGAGATGGAGAGATGTGGACATTGTGATCCATCACGTTAATGTTCATTGCTTCAGACGGGCAGTTGCTGACAGATGTGCCAAGCGTGCTTTAGACCATGGGGTCACGGAGCATCGGACACGATTGATTGACTAAACATGATGTCATAAGGTTTAAAATATCTGCACCATGATCAACATAGCAGTGATACCAGGTTGTGAAACCTAACTTGCTATCATTAACAATTAATATGCATATTGCAGATCAAAGGGGATCTAAAAAGGGTGACCTTGGACTAAAAGTCTTTTTTTTCCCAATCTCAAGTACTATGTAACTATCATACACAGGGAAGAAACCTACCAGGAGGTCTCTGGTGCCTGTATCTACATGCCATGTCATCTTAAACGTATTAAAACATTCAGATGCTAAATTATATGTTCATTAATGTTCTGAGTTTCAACATGATGGGAGCAACATAACTCAGATTTCAAGGGATATTGATTATAAGAAACAACTAGAATGAGAGCCCAACCAGTCACACTGCTTTTAGTAATGTCTAACTTTATAAAAAAAGGAAAAATGTTGTTGTATAGAACAGCATATATAAGATTAGGGGTTGTGTGACTCCCCTAACTGAGCCTGCACAGCCCTATGTTCCAGCCTTAAAAAGGAATATGGAGGGTTCCCTGCTTTCAGTATTAAAATAAACTACTTAAGTGTTTTATTTGCATATTTACATCATACATTTTAATAAAAAGTGGCTAAAAGGCGTTTTTACTTTGTAGGCACTGTTTGGAATATCTCAAAGGCCCATCCCATATCTCATGCATATGTCTAAAGTACTAGATGTTCTATCCAATCAAAGCCATCATCAGCAACATTTTAGCTTATATAGATCAACTCTGTGAAAGTTATTGATTTGCAGAATCTTGACTCATTCTTGCAGCATGAAGTTTTTCAGTGGCCAATATTATGATTGATGGGTAAGAAAACTTCTTCATAACACTAACATAGTGCCTACTGGCAAAGTGCAAAGTCCAAACATTGTCAATACATTTGCTGCATACGCTTTCAGCAGTAATGTTTGGCATACATCTGTAGTTGGTGTCACCCTAGCCATCCTCACTGGCGTCTGTCTTTTGGATGCTTCTGTGCAAAACAATTTCTAGAACAATCTACAGAATAGATTAAAACTATTTTCCCTCCTTTAAGGCTCCGGTATGAAGGATTCATCTTCTAATGGAAAAACTACTGCATTAGCGTAATGAAACATTAATGCCACCTCGGACAATGGACATGATACCAAACACAAGGTCTACAATTTTTCACTTGCTTGTACCCCCTGGTTGGGAGGTTTGCCTACGTGCAGGCCACAAGTACTAGGGGAAGTTAAGATAATGGAGGACACCACAGTCTCACCTGGGAATTCTCCCTGCTGATATCAGCATTCTGAGCCTGGTGACTTTGTTAATGAGTGGACAATAGGAGAGACTTGAGGTGGAGGGATGTTTAAGTTGGGTATGTGGGCATGTTTGTTCCATCATTTAATGTCTGGCTGGCCTTTTGTTCAGTCCCCTATAAAAAACGATTTATCCATCCCCAATAAAATCAGTTAAAAAAAAAAAAAAAAAAAAAAGAAGAAATCAATGGTTGCAAGCTTGAGAAGTACTTTATAAAAGACTGTTACACAATTTTTTAAGATAATTTCTGTACTCTTCTGGTCTTAGAAGATCTATCAATTCCAGAGAATGCCTGGCTAATTGGGATAGATGTAGAGGCACTTTATAGAAGCATACCGAATAGTGAGGGTATAATAGCAGTCTCACACTTCCTTAAAGCCCAAAGAAAAGATATGGAACAATTCAATGAATTTCTAATAAGAGTGTTAGATTTTGTATGGACTAAGAATTACTTCATCTTTGAAGGTAACTGGATACGCCAGATAAAGGGGACAGCCATGGGGACTCCATGTGCCCCAAACTATGCAAATTTGTCTTTAATGATGAACTAAAAGGAGACACAGTTAATATCCTCCTGTGGAGGCGCTATATAGATGATATTCTAGTAATATGGAGGGGGACTAAGGAAGACTTTATCTCTTTCATACAGAAACTCAATACTAACACCCTAGGATTAAAGTTCACCTTTGAAATGAATCAACATGAAATAACATTTCTGGATCTGGTTATCAAAAAGAATACACAAGGTATTGTGAGTACAACCACATATATAAAAAGTACAGCTACTAACAATCTATTACATTGGACAAGTCAACATTTTCCACCCCAGAAAAGGGGGATTCCTAAAGGACAATATCTAAGAGTCAGAAGGAATTGTAGTACAGAAGAGGAATTTAAGGTTGAAGCACCGAAAATTAGAACAAGATTTTAAAATAGAGGTTACCCTAATAGATGTTTAAAAAATGTCTATAAGTGGCCATTGAACTGTGATAGAACCGATTCGATCAGTATACAAAAACAAAAAAAGGAGAGAATAATGACGATCACATATTATAATTGTCTAACTACGATTCGTCGTCACGCTGCGTTGCATAGTGCGTACGACTTCGCGATGAGCGCTGCACGATTTTTAAACTACATGCTCATAAACCAGAAGGCCTAAATGAGGGTTTCAGTGCTTTCCTCTGAATAATCTCCATCTTGACTACATTGTCATATCCTTTTAGATATCTTCTATTCAACTTTTGAAAATCTAATATCCATTATGATATATATTTTCGAACTTATAGTGACTTTAGAGGTGATGGACATTTTTTTCTCACCCTTTTTTAAAAAGCTATGAAGATTCATGTGCAATAGATGAGCATTTATGGATCCAATTGTCTACACAAGTTTTGGGCAACTCTTAATATGAATATGTTGAGAGAAATATCTGATACTATCCAATAGACTCAAGAATTCTATCTCCAATGATAAGTTCTGTATTATTTGGTATCTATTTTAAAATGGCGTGGATGCTCCAAAACAGTATCGCCAATATTTTTATAAACTTGATTCTTTTATAGGCTTTATGAATCTGATTTAATGCACTGGAAACACATATCACTAGTATTAATTAAATCAACACCACAGTATTTGCTGATTATAATTATTCTGTTATTTTAAATCACTTATTTTTCATGGGAATATATATATATATATATATATATATATATATATATATATATATATATATATATATATATATATATATATATATATATATATCTATATCTGACCAGGGATCACATGAAGTATCCAATTCACTCCACCACACATTAGCGAACACGGTTTATCAAGTCACATTCCTTTTTCTCACTGTTAAACACTTGATTATACAAGTGGAATTCAATTTATGGCACTATTTTATAAAATATATCTTATTTTTTTGTATGATATGTATAAAGTGGATAACTCCCTTATTTGAAGTAAGATGAGATCATGCCAATTTAATATAAGAGAGATATATACATATTGAATATATGTCTATAAAGAGTTATAAGCCCATTAAGATCTTGAGATAAAAACATATATATATATATATATATATATATATATATATATATATATATATATATATATATATATATATAACAATTTTTATACACTGTATGTTGCACTGTGGGTACAAGACTGCAATGTGATTGTATAATACATGGCAGCCATGTGTAGCTTGCCATAGCAATGCCACAAAACTATGGAAAAAAAACAAAAAAACACACACACACACACACACACACACCGCAGAACCACACATCGCCTTCCCCCTTTGAAAAAGACACGCAGGAGCATAGAAACATACGTCAGGGCGTAAGACGCGCCGTGTGACGTCACACGCCGTCGTCGTTAGGAGGCTGAGATAGCTTAGGTAGGGAAACCAGCAATTCAGGGCAGAATGAATGATTCCTGATACTGAGAAGCCCCAAGGATTCAATTTGTCTATGCAATATCCATGCAGATAGTAGCTTAGTTTTAAGATTAATGCTACGAGGCACAAAATTCACAGTGCAGACAGGGATAATCTCTGAGACAAATGCTTACCTTTAGCGTTGGGCTACCTAAAAAACTATTTAGCAGGAACTTCCAAACATCTCCCTAAGGGACCCTACCCTTAATCTTAAGGCATATCAGCCCCATTTATTAAATACTGGAATACCCTATAGTGAGTAAGCCCGGGGTTAATTACTCTCAAATTTCCCTGAGGCTGTGTGAATAGTCAGTATAAATAGGGATTCCTCAATTTAAAATGGTATGAATAAAAGGAAACTGGTTTCTTAAAAAGAGTTGGAAGCATCTAACCATTAAATTTGTATGTATGATATATTTAGAAACCTCAGTTTCCTATAATTTACCATTTCTCTATTAAAAAGGGAGGCATTTCCTTTTAAGTGTTTTAAATTTTTGTTTTTATTCTTGTATGTGCACCGCTGTCTACCATATGGTATAATAAAATGTACTTTTGTAAATATGTTAAACCACAATTTTCCCCATATTTTTTTTGAGTAATTTCTGTACTCTGCCTATGGTAACCAAGGATGGTCATACCCACACGATACAAGGTCCTAACCGGTGGAAGTTCCAGGAGCGTAAAGGTCCTGCTGGTCTCATTTTGTCAATTTCAGGAACCCAACATACCCCATAGCCCATATAAATGTCCAGGCGTTATCCTGGAGTTGTGGGAGGGTCCCTCTCCCAACTTACATGAGCTCTTCCAGCACACCACTATTCGCTTTTGAGTCTATGCTTAGAGGTGTTCCTCAGAGATTCCTTGTCTTTTTGGCCCTCACCAAGCCCTATGTTGCCTCAGCTAAGTGGCTTCATGACCCCGGTACCGCTTTCATTGTGACGATAGACTTTTCAGCCCTGGTTTCACACAGCCTAGCCACTACCATATTAGTCTCCCACGAGTCTTGAAAAATAAGTTGCATTCATACGTCATTAAGACTATAGGCACTTTTCAGCCCTAATTTCACACAACAGAGTCCCTACCCAGTCTTGTTGAAGACGTGGAAACATGTCTTTGCCCACGACCAGGGAAATGCCTTTTTCCCTACCATGACTATCTGGCCCTCTAAGAAGGCTAGGTTTCTTTAGCCACAACGTCCACATCCCCCACTACATGAGAGCGACCCAAACACAAAACCATTACACACAGTCAGAACACTTTTCATTCAGTTTAGTTTGACTGAAAAAGCAACATAACAAATCTATTTTTTGCATAAGCGTAAAACAGAACAAACCCAGACTTCTTAATAACAGATTTACTATAGCTTTCCCAAGCATTTTGTATATACATAAAATTACAATTAATATGTAGGCAGCAGCAGGTTATTTAATCCGAGCCAAAGCGGCAGCTCTCCTCTCTGTGTTCTGGAACAACGCTCGTATCAAACTCTTCACTTCATTTGTGGAAAACTCTGCAGCGAGGGGTCCTTTTCCATCCGCCCAACTTGAGGGAGAAAGAGTAAAAAGGAAGTGAGAAATCACTATTTGTCAACCTTTGTTGAAGAAAATAGGTGTGATGCGAAAAATCAATTAGCAGTGAACCATTAGTGAATACCATTCTATAGCTTTTAAAAACTTGGTGGTGGTGGTAGTGAAGAGTCATTAAAAAACATAGAATTATATTTAGCGGACATAAGTTTATCTTAAACATATGTTTTTTCTGCACCATCATTTAGAGGCTGGAAAGTAATGTGGAAAATGTGTTAATGTTTTTAAAATTGAACAAAAATTGATCAATCCCTTGAAGCATCCTACAAGGATCTGCATAAATAACAAGGCTGGCGTCTGCTTTCAGAGACAGTGTACAAGTTAACCTATCTAGAAGAGAACGTGCAAAAATTAGAGTATGTTGGTATATTAGTAAGTGTTCGGTTTTAAAGATTTTCTCTTTTTCATTGGCAAGAAATGAGAAGGCATGGGAATCATATGTATGACTTGTTTAACTAATGTACCTAATAATACACCAATTATGTGTGATTAAAATACATCAATCAACATAGTCAATTTAAAAGAGTGGAAAGCACTGGTTTAAAACCATTGGCTTCCCAATGAAATACATTTTAAATAAGTAGTTCACATAATTTATTCAAATAATTTTTATAACACGTTAATATGAGGTATTATTGTGCCTAAAGGATATACAATTATAAAGCCCTTAACAATGCACCCCCTTGTACATCTGCTCTCATCTCAAAGTACTCCCCCACCCGCCCTCTTCATTCTATTAAAGACCTTCTTCTATCTTCCTCTCTTATCACATCCTCACTCCCACCTTCAAGACTTCTCGCGCTGCCCCATTATCCTTGCCTCGATCCACTAGACTGTCTTCATGCTTCAAAACCTCACTAAAAACACAGCAGTTCAAAAAAAGCCTACCACCTTAAGTCTTAGCATGCAGAAAACATGGTTTACCCTCCCATACCACACCCTAAGTAATGTGATTGTAAGTTTTCAATCGTATAAGTGCTTTAGCGCAAGCTCTATGCACACTAGATTCTAAACTTAAAGACAGGGCTCTCCACTCTTGCAATGTATCAATTTTACCTTGTAACTGACCCTTGTTCAGTGCTACAGAATATGTTTGCACGTTACAAAGAGACGACAAGTATGCAACTTATTAACAAAAATGGAAAGGAGTAATTTTTCAGATTTAAGCATAATAAAGAAAATATTTGCCAAAAAATGGTGCTTAACACCTATGTGTAATATAGGTTAACAAAACAAAAATATTAAGTCAGAAAAACAGAACAAATAAAGTATATCTATATACAAGAATCGTGTATATATCAGGGTTATCATGGATAATTAGAGAGACAGTAATGATCCAAATTTTTTACATTTCCCCTTGAGACAATTGGCTAAGTCTCGCTTTTTTTTTTTTTCTATTTGCCTTCCTCTGGACTAATTAATTAAAAATTGATTAATAATTAACAACTAATGAATTAATAGTTAATCCGCATATTGCAGATCAGAGGAGATCTTAAAAGGTTGAACTTGATGGACTGAAAGTCTTTTTTCAACCTTAAATACTATGGGCCTCATTCAATTGCGATTTGGCCAATTGAATAGGGCTCTAAATAAGCACATAGCATAATTTTTTTAAAGAAGTTTTTAGTTAGTAAACATCTATCCAAAAGCAAGGTTTTCACTAACTAAAAACTTCTTTAAAAAATATATGTTATGTGCTTATTTAGAGCCCTATTCAATTGGCCAAATTGCAATTGAAGGAGGGCCCATGTAACTATGTATATGAAAGGGCTATAAAAAGGGAAGTAAAGCTAAGCAATACTTATATACCTATGTACCCTTTAGTGAGAGTCCTCATAATACTGTTATAGCAATCGTAGGACTGAATCTATTAGAGAAAAGAAATAAATAGAAAAATAAAAATAGAATACAAAATAAGTGTAATACACACACACATTATATATATATATATCTCATCAAAAAATTATAAATTATTAGATAGACAGTAGGCATCTCTGGTGCACAATGGAAGAGTATGTAGGAGTCTATAAAATGGTGACCAGTTCACCATAGCATAGCGCTGAATGCGCTAGCTGAATCATATAAGGAAAGTATCCTGCTTGTAAGACTCTTACCTAAACTCTGAATTCCGGTACACATCAGTACTCTTCTGAAAAAACAAGAGAGGAAATATACCTTCTGCTAAAGAGTAAAAATAGAATAGAAATAGGAATAATAAATGCCGACCGGTTTCGATAGTTGCTATCTTTATCAAGGCTCTATAGGTGTATAGGGTATATCCCTTTTTGCAGTTTTTTTTTTATTGTGTTGACTCCGCCTACTAAGACATTTCATGATGATGTAGAGTAGGGTCTCAATATTCATTTACTAAAGAACGTAATGACGTCTGATGTGACGACGCAAGTAACGTGATCGCGTCACACCATAGACTGCTGGCAATGATACCAGATCTTCGATTAATGCGAGTCTTCCGCCAGTAGCTAAGGGACCCGTAATTTTCTTTTTCAACCAACTTTATTAACCTCTTTAACGAGGGGAAAGTTTTAGTATAGATCTAAACTCTAATATATTTTATTTTGCCCACTTTATTTTAACAATAATATTGCATCCTGAAATTAACGGACTTAAAATAGGAGAATGGGAAATAGGAAAAGGGGGAAAAAAGGGAAAGGGGAAACACTAGCTAGGGAAAGTGAAAGGAGATAAAGAGCAACTTTATAATTGAAAATATGAAAAAACAAATGTAAGTAGAGGTTATTGTATATTCTATAGAACATAACATGAAAGGCTCTACTATAGAAGGGTCTTTGAATTTTGGACTTTTTCAAACAATATCTATTCATTTGGTCTAAAACTAATTTTATATATCATGAAACGCCTTAGTATGCGGAGTCAACACAATAAAAACCTGCGAAAAGGGATAAACCCTATACACCTATAGAGCCTTGATAAAGACAGCAACTATCGAAACTGGTCGGCATTTATTATTCATATTTCTATTCTATTTTTACTCTTTAACAGAAGGTATATTTCCTCTTGTTTTTTCAGAAGAGTACTGATGTGTACCGGAATTCAGAGTTAAGGTAAGAGCCTTACGAGCAGGATACTTTCCTTCTATGATTCAGCTAGCGCATTCAGCGCTATGCTATGGTGAACTGTTCACCATTTTATAGACTCCTACATACTCTTCCATTGTGCACCAGAGATGCCTACTGCCTATTTAATAATTATAATTATTTTAGAAATATATATATATATATATATATATATATATATATATATATATATATATATATATATATATATATATATATATATATATATATATATATATATATATATATATATATATATATGTTTTTTTTTTTTCTACACACCCCTGTTAAAATGTCAGGTTTCTGTGCTGTAAAAAAAAAGGGACAAAGAAAAATCATTTCAAAACTTTTTCCACCTTTAATGTGACCTATAAACTGTACAACTCAATTGAAACTCAAACTGAAATCTAGGGTGAAGAAAAAATATAAAAATAAAATAATATTGTTGCATAAGTCTGCACACCCTTAAACTAATATTTTGCTTGCTGTAATAAAATCAAAAGGTGCTTCAACAGTCTTTTTGGGTGTGAGTCTATTAGCATGGCACATTTTGACTTGGCAAGATTTGCCCACTCTTCTTTGCAAAAACACTCCAAATCTGTCAGATTGCGAGGGCATCTCCTGTGCACAGCCCTCTTCAGATCACCCCACAGATTTTCAAATCGGATTCAGGTCTGGGCTCTGGCTTGGCTATTCCAAAACTTTAATCTTCTTCTGGTGAAGCCATTCCTTTGTTGATTTGGATGTATGCTTTGGGTCGTTGTAATGCTGAAAGATGAAGTTCCTCTTCATGTTCAGCTTTCTAGCAGAAGCCTGAAGGTTTTGTTCCAATATTGACTGGTATTTGTAACTGTTCATAATTCCCTCTATCTTAACTGAGGCCCCAGTTCCAGCTGAAGAAAAACTGCCCCAAAGCATGATGCTGCCACCACCATGCTTCACTGTGGGTATGGTGTTCTTTTGGTGATGTGCAGTGTTGTTTTTGAGCCAAACATATCTTTTGGAATTATGGCCAAAAGTTCAACCTTGGTTTCATCAGACCATAACACCTTTTCCCACATGCTTTTGGGAGACTTCAGATGTGTTTTTGCAAAATGTAGCCTGGCTTGGATGTTCTTTGTAAGAAAAGTCTTGCCACTCTACCCCATAGCCCAGACATATGGAGAATACGGGAGATTGTTGTCACATGTACCAGACAGCCAGTACTTGCCAGATATTCCTGCAGTTCCTTTAATGTTGCTGTAGGCCTCTTGGTAGCCTCCCAGACCAGTTTTCTTCTGGTCTTTTCATCAATTTTGGAGGGAGCTCCAGTTCTTGGTAATGTCACTGTTGTGCCATATTTTCTCCACTTGATGATGACTGTCTTCACTGTGTTCCATGGTATATCTAATGCCTTGGAAATTATTGTGTACCCTTCTCCTGACTGATACCTTTTAACAATGAGATCCCTTTGATGCTTTGGAAGGTCTCTGTGGACCATGGCTTTTGCTGTGGGATGCGACTAAAAATTTCAGGAAAGACCAACTAGAGCAGCTGAACTTTATTTGGGGTTAATCAGAGGCACTTTAAATGATGGCAGGTGTATGCTGACTCCTATTTAACATGATTTGGAATGTGATTGCTTAATTCTGAACACAGCTACATCCCCAGTTATAAGAGGGTGTGCAGACTTATGTAACCACATTATTTTTCTTTTTTCTTACCTCCACCTAAAAGATTTCAGTTTGTTTTTCAATTGAGTTGTACAGTTTATAGGTCACATTAAAAAGGTGGAAAACGTTCTGAAATTATTTATCTTTGCCTCATTTTTTTATGTATGTATGTATGTATGTATGTATGTATGTATGTATGTATGTATGTATGTATGTTGCATGCATGCATGCATACATACATACATACATACATACATACACTTTATTTGTTATTCTGTTTTTCTGACTTAATATTTTTTGGTTTTGTTAACCTATTTTTCCTATTTATCCTAACAGAATACTGTACATGTATTTTCTTTAAAAAATTAGAACCAAAATGCTACTATGAATCTCAAAACTTAAACTTTCTGTATTTCAGATTATACATACACACACACACACTTTAAAAAAAACTTACCGATCCACAATCTCTTGCAGACTGGCCTGCAATATGATCATCAGTTCTTTGAACTTCATCCACTTCTGCACATAAACTGGCACCTCCTCCTGATATTTCTTATTTTTCCCTTCTTCGGGTAGAGGAGTAAACACAAGAGGACCTTCCTCAATCATTGTCCGACACAGCGTATAAAGTCTTTCTCCATCTTCGGTAGATATGTCCTTCAAGGGGTAAGTAGGACAAAGCAAGGTTAAAGGGATCCTTGAAAATATTTCTGGATGTATTGAGCAGCCGAGTTGCCTTATACCTAGATGTACCATGTATACTCCTATTTACACTTGTGCGAATGAATATCTGTGCCTACAGAAATCTACACACTTTTAGTAGCCATTGTGTCAAGTATTCTAGATGAATAATCTGTGTTGCAATATATAGTAATACCTTTTTTATTGGACAAACCGTTAGAATGACAAGTTTTCAAGAGCTCTATATACTCTAGTATAAGCAGACCTTTTCAGGACATTTTTTTATGCTGGAAAAGCCCCCCTTGGCTTATAATAGAGTAAAAAAAATAAAAAAAAAATAAGATACCCCCACATATGTGCAAACATTTAAAACACTGTCTGAAATGTTCAGGCAGAAAGGTTACAAACCACTTGTAATTACACAAAATATAACCTCTGCACATCAGTTACAATAAAAAAACTAAAGAAAATGCACGTAAAACTGTACTGACCACATACCATCCTAGTCTAGAAGGAATATGCAAAATTTTAGGGTTTACAACCACTACTAACAGAGGTTGCAGAATTAAGATACATAAACCCCAATCCTCCAATTCTTGCATTTTGACAGACACCAAACCTGAAACAAATCATTGGTAATCAGAATATTGACCAATGAACAGCTGCACAGAGAAAATGTCACCAAACCTTGCAATAAAATTTGCTGCCTACTATGTCAATATATCTGCAAAGAGGACACAGCCACAGAAAAAAAGACCTATAACATCAGAGGGTCATATTCTCATCCTAAACATTGTGTATATAGTCATTTCCATGGATAACCTACCTCTAAGGCAGTCATTTTGCTGATCATCTCCGTGATGGCAGTGTTGAGTAAGGTCCCCATGGCTTTACAGTAAATCACAACAGGAAGAACATCTTGCCAGACCTTGCCCAGGCGGCTTAATTGGTGTATAACCTTAGAAAGAAAAATCAAGTAAATCCTGGTAAACGCCCACAATCATAAATAGACAATAAAAAAGGTCAAACATCCAATTAATACTTAATTTAACCAACAATAAAACTGGAAACTTTGACACTTCACCATACAGTCTAAATAAATAAAGTTGTACTCGGACAACATGTTTAAAAACTAAAAAGTGATCCATGGGATAAAAGTAAATCATTGTCTATTCAACACGGTCCTAGAACATTGCATGCTGTAACAGAACTCTCTTAGAAATACCTTTACATGGGCTAGCGTTGAAGAAACCTCCCAGTGCTTTGACATACACTCCGTAAAATACATTTCTAAGTGTTACTAAATTTGGCACTGATTTTGTCCAGGTGAGAGGGGAGTGGTTTGCCGGTGTTAAACTTGCATATAAGTTTGTGACTTATTTGGGGCTGTTTGCAAATGTGATTTACTTCTGGACAAAAATCAGTGCACAGAGCAACTTTACTTGTTAGGTAAGTAGTCAGAAGCTAATAAACGGGTGAAGGAGCGAACTCGTGAGCTTGCGAACAGTTCTAGTTTCAAGTGCAGTTCTAGTATAAGTGTAAGAGTTTAAACAAAAAGGAGGGACTTTTAAAAAAAGTGAGGCATATTAGAGTACAAGAGGAAGGAAAGGAGAGAAGAAAAGAGAAAATTATACATACACATTAGATAGTGAGTGATAATGAATGAGTAAGGAGGGGTTTGGCTTTCTGACTTGGGTATAATCTCTACAGCAGGTATGGATTGCACCTTCGTGATGAGGGAGCTTGTGTGCTAGGGGATAGGATGTTTGAAAGGCTGAAGGAGTTTTTAACTAGTAGGGGGGGCTAGAGAGAAGTAATGGGGTGGAGAGTTCGTATAGTCAATAGGGAGGTATTGCCAAGTAATTAAGTATAGTGGCAGGCACTTAAAAAGTCCAAATTAATAACATAAGGTGTATGCTTATTAATGCCAGGAAAAATGGGAGAATTAAAATTATTAGCAGTTAATGAAAAATGAGATGTAAATCGACATTACTGAAATTTGGTGGGATTAATCTCATGACTGAATTTTAGCCTACAATCAGAGAAGATATTTATGCCGGAAATAGCGATAATGTTGAATGTTTGTGGGTAAAGTTAAACCGCAAATTCAAAACGCATATTGGTGGGAGTATGCTATAAACCCCCCAAATATAATTGAAAGAGAGGAACTGCAGCTAAGCATGGTCAAGTTTTATTAAATAGGAGATTTTAACTACCCTGAAATAAAATGGGTAAATGAGACCAGCAGTCATCTAAGGGGAGCAAGTTCTTGAGTACACTCCAGGATCATTATCTGCCCAGGTTATACAAGAGCCTACTAGAAATGAGGCTTAGATTTAGTCCTCACAAATAATAATAGATGTAGTATCAAATGTTTGGTAAACCGTGATCACAACACAGTCATTTAAGACTGAATAAAAAAAAAAATTTTAAGGGGCCAACAAAAACTCTTAATTTTAAAAAGGGCAGATTTTAACGGTCTAAAGGCAGCAAGACTGGGACAAAGTACTGATAGATAAAAATACTGAACATAAATGGACAACATTTAAATCCTTACTAGATATACATACTTATCACCATATAATATTTGGAAATTAGTAGGAGTAGCAAGTCACTCCCATGTGGCTTAATAATTTAAAGATCAAGACACGGAGTAAAAAACAGGCATTTCGATTATACATACAAGAGGGGACAGAGACTGCTTTACGTAACTACAAGGAAATCAACAATGCTTGCAAAAGGGCTATTAGACTGGCTAAAATAGAAAATGAAAAGATAGTTGCAACAGAGAAGACTAACCCTAATTCCCGCCTGAAAATGAATGACCAGGAAAAGGCAGATGAGCTAAATAGGTTCTTTTCTTCGGTATACACAATGGAGGTACCAGTGGTTTGGACGCTGCAACATAATGGGGCTACACTACCTTCACCAAATAATTGGTTAATGAAGGAAGAAATCCAAGAGAGGTTGGAAAAAATAAATATTAACAAAGCCTCATCCACTGGTACTGAGGGAACTGGGTTCTGTAATAGCCAAACCATTATATCTATTTTTGCAAGATTCACTCACCACAGAGTCACTACCAGATGACTGGAGAAACGCAGATGTAATACCTATATTTAAGAAGGGAGCAAGTCTCACTTCTGTAGTGGGAAGGCTTTTAGAAGGGTTAATAAGTGATAATATACAAGAATATGTCTATTTGAACAGGATTATAAGTAGGAACCAACATGGCTTTATGAGGGATAAGTTATGTCAAACAAATCTTATTAGTTTCTATGAGGAGGTTAGTAGGAACCTGGATCAAGGCAACTCAGTGGATGTAGTCTTTTTGGAATTTGCAAAGGCTTTTGATACAGTGCCATATGGGAGACTATTGTGCAAACTAAGGGATACAGGAATTGCAGTAAATATCTGCTCATGGATCGAGAGCCGACTAAAAAGACAGGAAGCAAAGGGTTGTTGTAAATTGACAAATGTATTAAGTGATGTTCCTCAGGGTTCAGCATTAGGTCCTCTCCTTTTTAACATATTTATTAATGACGTCGAGGTGGGACTGGAAAGTATTGTCTCCATTTTTGCTGATGACACGAAGTTGTGCAAGGTAATTAAATCAGCTAATGATGTACTTTTCCTCCAAAGGGATTTACATAAAAAAAACAGAGGAATGGGCATCTAAAAATGACAAATGAGATTTAATACAAATAAAATGTAAAGTTATGCATCTGGGAAGGAAAAAAATAGCCATGCAATGTATAATCTTAAAATGGAACAGATATAGGGGTATCTGATATTGAAACGGATTTGGGAGTACTTGTGGACAACCACCTAGGTAACAGTGCTCAAAGCCAAATCAGCATCTGCAAAGGCAAATACAATATTAGCATGTATTAAGAAGGGTATAGAAGCAAGGGAAGCAAATATAATTCTGCCACTATACAAATCTCTAGTACGCCCTCATTTGGAATATGGAGTACAATTTTGGGCAACACTTCATAAAAAGGACATTTTAGAACTAGAAAGAGTACAAAAAGGAGGGCAACAGAATGGAGGGGATAAGTTATGAAGAAAGACTAACCAAATTAAACTTATTTTCTCTAGAAAAAAGGCGTCTAAGAGGAGATATGATTACCTTGTATAAATACATCAAGGGTCAGTATAAAGATTTGTCAAGGGTGCTTTTTGTGCCAAGAGGTTTTCAACTGACTAGAGGACATCCCTTGAGGTTAGAAGTAAAAAGATTCCCCCTTAAAGAAAGAAAAGGGTTCTTCACAATCTCATCCCAAAGATTTGATATGGGGCTGGGGGGTGGAAAGGCATTAAACTGGGAGACTAGTACCACAGTCTCTGAAAGTTGTTGACCCAAGCAAGGGGAAGAGTAATGAGCATAGTCGGGGCTCGGTTGAACCATAGGCATTAAGTAGGGTTTAAAATTATACCCCATTTGGCATGTCCACTGGGTCATTAACAGATAATGAAGTAATAAAACAAAGTGTCATAAGCCCTGCTGGA
This sequence comes from Discoglossus pictus, assembly GCA_027410445.1. NCBI lineage: Eukaryota > Metazoa > Chordata > Amphibia > Anura > Alytidae > Discoglossus > Discoglossus pictus. The sequence goes on from CM050169.1 coordinate 82,435,889, forward strand.
CCTTGGATTGCACAGAAAGTTATAAGAGAAGAAATATATAAAAGTAGATAATGTAAAGAAAAATAAAACAAATACTGCACAAAGCAGAAAACTACAATGGTGCAGTGAGTAGCCTCACATTCCTAACACACTGAACATTTAGGGAAATGAAAAAAAAATAAAAAAAATAAAAATTACCAATCAACATTAGATTGTGTTCAGAAAAGAGAAATTCCCTCCAATGAGAAGGTTCCAGAAATAACTAGTTCCTGCTCACATCTACATAACTATATCTAGGTTACAAATCTACGTTCTGGAACTACAACCACACGTCTGCAATCATAGACAATGCCGATTCTCACCATTTACTGTACTCACCTGCCTTAGTGCCTTGTGGGCTGTTGTGTAATTCTCTTCATCCTCCATATTGCTGAAGTTTCTCGCACTTGACAACCTTTCGAGAAGCTCTCCTTTTTGGGAACGCATTTGGGCCAGAAAACTTTCAGTGCCTGTTAAAATACCCAGATTATTTTAGTCAGATGCAGTGTGAAACCTACATGTTCGAGATGGACAAAAAGGTAACTAAAGCAGACTACAGATTATTTTATTTGTTCTCTGTACTGTATGTAGTCCATACGGCATAGTAAAAGTGCAAAGATAAAAGTGCTTGCAAGAAGGAAAGTTCAGTAGGTATCTATAAATTGCACCGGATTCTCATAATACCCCACCAATCTCCATTCAAAACAAATATTCACTCTATTAGAGGGATTTGAAATAAAACAAAGGTTTTACCAAGTCTTCTGAATCCAGGAACCATGTCCACAAAAGTGGCCGCACCATCGCTGAGTGGAACAGGAAGGTGGTATCGGAACTGGTGGCCAAGGGTGAGCAGGTGATGTGCTATGTACATGCAGTTGTTATGGTGAATACCGGAGAGTTGGGGCAGTTTCTGCAGGTTCTCTCTGGAGAGAATACACAAGGTAAACCTTTTTTAATACCCAGAGAGACTGGGCAGAAAATTTGCCAAAAAAACAAACAAAAAAACACAACAAATATCTTAAAAGGTTTATGGTATATCCGGTCTCAAATAAAATCATTTTACTTAAGAATTCAGAGTACATTTGAAATTCTGTGTGAGCTCCACCCACAAGGCACCTATGTAGGCAGAGTCTTCTAGCCAAGGAGCTGTGCATTAGCCAATCCGTTGTCAGTATTACGACTGCCTCCAGAGCAGCTTTGTATCAACCATAGACAGGGAACCAGTTATGAATTTGCCAATAAAGCTTGGATTTTGAGGGGTGTTCGGTTTTAAAATCAAACTGCCTGAAAACCAAAAAGTTTTACAGTATTTATGGTAGGTGTATTATTTATTTTGGGGTTTCTTCATGCACACACCACTGATTCTCCTCTACCAGACGCATTCATAATCCATGAAACTTCCATATATCCTTTCACTCACTAAAATCTTCAAAACAGCCCCTGAAAACGTTGGTCCCCTGTAGCTCATGAATACAATGAGTTTATAGTACTAGATGTACTAGCCAATGACCGTCTCAGCAGTATGTTGCACTAATGTAACATACAATCACACTTACAATTCTGAGTATATTTCAGTATGATAAACACAAGGATGCAGATAACACTCACTTGTGATACGTTGGCACAACATCATAGAACAGATGAAAAATGTTTCTGACAGTGTAGAATAGCTGGATGGAGCTGAAACGAAAAGGATGAGGATGGAGAGAAAATGTAAATTTACAGCTATCAACTACAACATCTACTAGGGACTTAATTTCAGTTTGTTATACCTAAAAAGGTTGTATTTGTAAACCTGTAAGTAAACATTGTTGATGATTGTCATTGGCTACAGTCTTTGCCTTTCATGGATTAATTAGTTTCTCAGGTGCTTTACAATAATTTGTATAGTTTTGTATGTGGTTTATTTATAGGAATGTGATGGGAATAGCTTACTTAAAAACACCAAACTTTATTTATAACCAAGAAAAGACAAAAAAAAAAAAAAAAAACACACACACACACACACACACACACACACAACATGTTGCCTTTTAAAAAAGGGACAGTTCTACACCATTTTTTTCCAACCTGGCATATGCCCTTGTTTCTGACCAATCATCCATTCAAGTCTATAAAACTTCCAATAGAAAAAGGGATACTGAGGAGAGCAGGCCTTTGACCTCTCAGTGGGTCTTCCTGCCTAGAAGGCTCACCAATCCAAAACCCATCAATCCTTCTCTTCACAGAGCTTGGAACAACCCCGGCAGATGCTGTAAATCATAGGGAAGTCTGCAGTTTGTCTATAAAACAAACCCAAGACCACACCATTTGTAACGGTTCTTAGTTTTATTTTTTTGTTTTTATATGAAACAACAAGATCACTTTAACATAGAATCTTGTGCTCTTTCACACACAATGAAGAGCACTTATAGTGTGGTAAATTGCCCTTTAAGCCTATAAGGAGCGATCGACCTATTTTATATGTTTTTTTTTTTTTTTATCAGCTCTGTAAATCAGTGCAGTGTTTTCTTTCCTGTGGGCTGTAATTAGGGTCCAGGTGAGAGTGGGTGTGGCTTGGCATGTGTAAAGCTTTATCTGTGTGCATTTTGTTGTGTTCTGTTTGAATCCGTTCTGTGGGGTAGGGCAGCGTTTTCTGTCCTGTTCTCGTTCATCATTGTACAGGTGAGTAGGCAGGGTCTATTTTAACAAGGGAAGAGCGAGCTTAGGAGCTTGCAATCATTTCTAGTGTAAGTGTAGTTAGTGTGTAGGAGATTGAATAAAAAAAGGAGGGAATTCAAAGGAAAGGGGTATTATAAGAAAAAATAGAAAACAAACATTTATATTATTTTCTGTTTTCTTTGGGTGAAGGTGTAGAAAAACAATCTTTTATACGAATACATTAATCACTATTTTTGTAACTGATAATCATGAGTCAGTCCAGTGGCAACCTCAAGTGTACATCCTGCCAGACTTATGCACTACTGGAACAGATGATCCAGGGTCCATACCTCTGTGACAGGTGTGAGCATGTTGCCTCTCTGGAAGCTCATATTGGAGAACTGGAGAGGAGAATTGCAGCACTTAGTGATATTGCTCCACTGGAAACACCCTTTGGTGCTCACTGAGCACAGTTTAGCTGGGCCTAGCATGGAAGGAGGAGCTGGGGCTAGTGAGGATGTCCAGGGAAGTAGCTGGGTTACAGTTAGAAGGGGAATCAGGTGGAACCGGAGGAGGCAGGCAAGTTCTGAGTTGGCAAACACCAACAGATTTGCCAGATTGAGTGAAACTGTTGGGGATATCCATTCAGGAATGGCAATGCCAGCTAGAGCCATTTCCTTTAACAGCAGGGAGAACAGTTCTACTGGAGGAGTGGCAGGGCGGCATAGGCAGAGCAAGAGATGGGTTTTGTTGATAGGGGACTAGGAAGTTAGAAAGGGCGATTTGTCACCCAGATCCCAGCAATCAAACAGTTTGCAGTCTCCTGGGTGCTCTGGTTCGGCATGTTGTGGATCGGGTGGATAAATTATTGGGAGGGTTAGTAATGAACCGGCGGTCTTGGTACACATTGGTACCAATGACAAAGTTAGTGGAAGATGGACTGTCCTAAAGAATGCTTTTAGAGAACTATTTTCTGAGATGCTACCAGTGCCACGTGCTAACCCAGGGAGACAGAAGGAGCTTAGGGAGGTTAATGCGTGGCTAAAAAAAAGTGGTGCACTAAGGAGGGGTTTGGGTTTTTAGAGCTCTGGGCTGACTTCTCACTTAGGTACAATCTCTAAAGAAGGGTGGATTGAACCTTAATTATGACGAGGCAGCTTTTGTGCTAGGGGATAGGATGGTACGGCTGGGGGAGAATTTAAAAACTTGTAGGTGGGGGAGGGACTGTATTGGGGTAAAAAGGGTAGAGGGGGAAAGGGATGAATTAGTTACCCATGGGGGAGGGTTACAATAGACTGTAGGGAGGTATTAATAGGGGCCTCGAATAAAGTGGCAAGCACTTCACAACGGCAGAGCCATAGCAACATAAAGTATATGCTTGCTAATGCAAGAATTTTGCCTGGGAAAATGGGCGAGCTAGAGTTATTAGCAATACTAGAAAAATGGGGCTTAATAGGCATTACTGTAACATGGTGGGATGAATCTCATGACTGGACTGCTAATCTGGATGGTTATAACCTATTTAGGAAAGATTGGGGAAATGGTAAAAGAGGAGGTGGGATCTGTCTTCATGTTAAGCCTGAATTTAAGCCTATAGTCAGAGAAGATATTTATATATATTTAACGGCAACATTGAATCTTTGTGGGTTGAGCTAAATAATGGAGGAGCTAATTCTAAACACATATTGGTAAGAGTATGCTATAAACCCCCAAATATAATCAAAAGTGAGGAAATTTAATGGTTTTTACAGATTGGCATGGTCAAGTTTTATTAATGGGAGATTTTAATTACCCTGAAATAAACTGGATAAATGAGACCAGCAGCTCAGCTAAAGGGGAGCAGGTTCTTGAGTAAACTGGGGGATCATTATCTGACCCAGGTAATACAAGAACCTACTAGAAATGGGGCCATCTTGGATTTAGTCATCACAAGTAATATTGATATAATATCAAATGTAAAAATAGGGGAACAGTGATCACAACACAGTCTCATTTGAGATTGAATAAAAAAAACAGAGTTGTAAGGGGCCAACAAAAACTCTAAATTTTAAAAGGGCTAACTTTAATGGGCTACGGGCAGCAATACAACATATAGACTGGGACAAAGAACTTACAGGGAAGAATACTGAAAATAAATGGACAACATTCAAATCCTTACTAAATAAACATACTCATCAGCATGTACCATGTGGAAATAAAATGAATAGGAGTAAATCACATCCCATGTGGCTTAACAATGACTTAAAGATCATGATGAGGAAAAAGAAATATGCATTTAAATTATACAAGAAGGAGGGAACAGAGGCATCTTTATGTGACTATAAGGAAATCAACAAGGCTTGCAAAAGGGCTATTAGACTGGCTAAAATAGAAAATGAGAAGTCAGTTGCAATGGAAAGTAAGACTAACCCTAAAATATTTTTTAAATATATTAATGGGAAGAAGGCAGCTATAGGAAGATTACAATGTGACACAGGCCATCTGATAATTAGTGAAAAGGCAGATGAAATAATAATATATTATAAAAGAATAAATAAATAGGTTCTTTTCGTCAGTATACACAAGGAAGGTACCAGTGGGTGGAACACCGCAACATAATGAGGCTACACTACCATCACTAAATAATTGGTTAACGCAGGAAGAAATCCAAAAGTGATTGAAGAAAATAATAATAAAGCCCGGGTCCTGATGGAATACATCCAAGGGTACTGAGGGAGCTGGGTTCTGTAATAGCCAAACCATTATATCTAATCTTTCAAGACTCACTCACTACAGGGTCTCTACCAGATGACTGGCGAAAAGCAGAGGTGATACCTATATTTAAGAAGGGATCAAGAGCAAATCCGGGGAATTATAGACCAGTGAGCCTCACATCTGTAGTTGGGAAGCTTTTAGAAGGGTTAATAAGGGACAAAATACAAGAATATGTCTATTTGAACAGGATCATAGGTAGCAGTCAACACGGATTTATGAAGGATAGGTCATGTCAGACCAATCGAATTAGCTTCTATGAGGAGGTTAGTAGCCTTTGACACAGTTGACCATCCACTTCTACTCCACAGTCTCCTCGGCATTCGAGACACTGCTCTCTTGTGGTTCTCATACCTCCAAGAACGATCATTTAGCGTCTCCTTCTCGGGCACATCTTCTCCTCAACCCTGTCTATTGGCGTACCCAAAGGATCAGTCCTAGGCCCCCTCCTCTTCTCCATCTACACATCCTCACTCAGCACCCTAATAAACTATTTTGGGTTCCAGTACCATCTCTATGCAGATGACACCCAAATCTACCTCTCAGCACCAGATCTATCCCCCTCTCTTCTAGCACTCTTCTCAGACTGCCTCTCTAGTATATCCTCTTGGATGTCCGCCCACCATCTAAAACTCAATATATCCAAGACTGAACTCCTAATCTCTCCCACCCTCTACTACAGCTTCAATTCCTCACATCTCTCTCTGTCAACAATGCCATCATCACTTCCACCTCCCAAGCCCGTTGTCTCAGGGTTCTACTGGACCATGCCCTCTCTTTCATCCCACACATACAGTCTCTAACCAAATCCTGTCTTTTCTATCTAAAAAACATATCCAAAATACACCATTACACAAGACACTACTAAGATTCTAATACACTCCCTCATCATTTCTCGTCTTGACTATTGCCACTCGCTCCTTGTTGGCCTGCCCACTCGCCTCTCCCCACTTCAATCCATAATAAATGCCTCTGCCAGACTGATCTTCAGTACACATCGTTCAGGGTCGGCAGCTCCTCTTTGTCAATCACTTCACTGGCTTCCCCTAGCCTCCAGAATAAAGTCTTGACCCTAACTTAGAGCCCTCAACAACAGCGCACCCCCATACATCTCTGCTCTCATCTCCAAATACTCCCCCACACGCCCTCTTCGTTCTGCTAACGACCTTCTTTCTACCACTCGTCACCTCCTCTCACTCCCACCTCCAGGACTTCTCGTGCTGCCCCTATTCTCTAGAACTCCTTGCCTCGCTTCAGACTATCCTCCTGCTTTAAATCCTTCAAAACTTCAATAAAAACGCACCTCTTTAAAGTAGCCTATAACCTTCCTCCCTAACATGCTCAGCACTACTCTCTCCCTACTGTACCACGTACAAACTTCAACCTTTAGATTGTAAGTCTGCGAGTTTCAATCCTGCAAGGTGCTTTAGGGAAAGAACTATGGACACTGGATTCCAAGCGCAAAGACAGGGCCCTCCATTCATTGCAATGTGTGAATCTTGAACTTGTCATTGCCTGTAACTTAACTTATGTATAGCGCTACGGAAGATGTTGGCGCGTTACAAATAAAAGATAATAATGATAATAGTAGGTACTTGGATCAGGGCAACTCAGTGGATGTAGTCTTTTTGGATTTTGCAAAGGCTTTTGATACAGTGCCACATGGGAGACTTTTGAGCAAACTAAGGGATACAGGAATCGCAGTAAATATCTGCTCATGGATCGAGAGCTGGCTAAAAGACAGGAAGCAACAGAGGAATACTCTACACTCTTGTGCACGCGCACACACACACACACAGACACACATTAGTATTATATAGGTAGAGCCTTGTATTTCAGATGCCAATCTCACCACTAACTGTTGTATATTAATAAACCTTTTCAATTATAAGTTTCCAGTGTATTTGGTGTTTTATAGCAGTCAGATGTAAGTTAACTGGTCATGATATAATCCTTTTATACTGGAATAATTACTGTATATTTTACAATAGGCTTGAGATTAATGGTTGATACAAATACATTTAGATATTTTAACAATTAGTCCCATCACTTTCCTATAGACAAAACAGCATACATAACTAAAGTCTTTGCTCTCTACAGCTTAAACAAATATAGACAAACCCACATTTTAGTATGCATTTTTATTTTTTTAAATAACATTGCTACAGATTTTATTTTTCCATTAAATAAAAAAAAAAGTCTTATAGGATATGGCAGGTTCCAGGATTTTACAAGGTTTAGAATATACATGTGTATCTATTTACTTGTGTACTTTATTTTTTTAAGTGCTTGTAAGTTCTGTTTTTACTGCCTAAAACAAAGAAAAGAAAAAACAAATCAAATAAACATTACCTACTTTTGTCTTCCCTCTGCAGCACGAGCTGTGGTGGGTGTCACACTAACCATTCAGTGACTACTTCTCAGAAACATGCTGCAGAGACCTGGTCCCAGATGGGCTAGGACACTCCATATCCAACCCTGCAGAGTATGTGTCTGCATAAACCCTCCCAGAGGAAACACGACATAAATAATGACACGGAAGGAGGGGGGACGGAAGGAGGGGGGACGGAAGGAGGGGGGACGGAAGGGGGATAAATATTTCATGTTTCAATGAGGAATATGTATTAAAACCTATATAATATAGGAAATTCACTAGTTCATCTCTTATGCAATTTCTATTTATATAGATTGGTCAGTGTAGCTCATGAATTTAGGTTTAAATCATCCTACTCGTGTACTTACCAAGGTTTGTTGCTGGCTGTGGCCTCAGAGAGGGTTTGATAGGCCAATTCCATTAGTTTCTCCACCGACTCACTGATCCTGCAGCTTGGCAAAGAGAATGTGTGCCGACTCAGCTTGGTCTCATTCTCCAGAGCTGACGCTTCATTGGCGAGATTCTTACCCTTCTGGTTCTTGACTTTCTCTGCACCATCAGGGATGGGTAGTTTAGGAACATTTACCTTTGAGTCTGGGGTAATCTGAGAACAGACAAGTTTTCTAGATTTTACTTAGCAATTAAAAATAATAATAACTTGCACAGATCATCTAAAACAGGGACTCTCAACCTACTTGATCTCCCATCTGTTACCTTCCAGTGTTCCAGGAGAGCCAAATAAATAAACCAACAGAGCAGAGATCCCTGTGACAATGGACTTGATACCAAACTTTGATTTTTTCCCTGGCATGCACCTAAGCTGATCTACACATACTGTGGGAAGGCAATATAAATGGATAAGACTTGCTGAAAAAAACACCATACCTGGGAACCCACCATCACAAACATATTCCTTAGCAGTTAGGTCAAGTTCAAGACAAGAAACAATTGCAATTGTAACATGTTGCAAAGCATGGAGGGCCCTTTGGGAATAGCTCTATGGACACTGAATTCTAAGCTCAAAGCACCATGCAAGATTTAAAAAAAAAATCTCAGGATAGCCTTATATAGGCAGAGAACAAATGCAATGCAAAAGGAGAATGAAGATTTTACTAGGAGCAATATAAAAAGGGTGGGGGTTCTGGATGTGAAGTAAGCTCAATTTGATAAATTATAAAAACAGACTGTGCATTACTTTGTCATGTTGCCAAATTCACACGTGAGGTGCGCAATGGAGCCCTTCCAGCCAGTGCTATGCACCCACTCACCTTTACTGTGTTATGTATCTCAGAGGTCATGAGATTTCTAGCTGTTACTATAACATCCTGGCACTTCTTGCTGGCAAAGTGGGCATTAACATTTCGAGCATATTTCAAAAGGTCTGTAGCATCCCCCTTCAAATATTTCATACCCTTAAGGGCATTTTCAAACTCTTCTGTTGAGGTGATGACCTGGGTGTGTTAAAACAAAAAACAATTAAGGTCATATAATGAACAATGAGAGGATGAACTTAAGGTGGATTTCATAAGTCAGAAATAATCTCCTTTGATTTAGTTTTTTTAAATATAAAAACCATGAACTACATTTCTGGTAGCTCCTTTAACTATCCCATACTAATATGCCTACATAATGTTTTATGTTTCCAAAAAAGACATTCAAACAACTGCCTACCTTTAGGTGTTACATAGTTACATAGTAATTAAGGTTGAAAAAAGACTTTCAGTCCATCAAGGTCAACCTGTTAAGATCTCCACTGATCTGCAATATGCGGATTAGTTACTAATTAAATTATTGATTAAATAATTATTAATAGTATAGTATTGGAGGATGAATAAAGAGTCCATCAAGTTCAACCTTTTTAGATCTCTATTGATCTTTTTAATGTGGACTATTTATTATTATTGTTAATTGTTATTTGATCCAGAGGAAGGCAAACAGAAAAAAAAAAAAAACATTGAAACTTTGCCAATTGTCTCATAAGGGGAAAAAAAAGCAAAATTCCTTCCTGACCCCAGAAGCTGGCGATCAAATTTCTCCCTGGATCAATATTCCTTTGCTAGTTATCTAGGATAGCCTTGAATGCCCTCTTTATTCAAAAATATATCTAACCCCTTTTTGAAGTTGTCTATCGAATTCGCTGTCACCACCTCCTTTGGTAGAGTATTCCACAGTTTAACCACCCTAACTGTGAAGAACCCTTTTCTTTGTTTAAGGTGAAATCTTTTTTCCTCTAACCTCAACGGATGTCCTCTTGTCAGTTGAAAATCTCTTGCTACAAAAAGTTCACTTGACAAAGCCTTATATTGACCCTGGATGTATTTAAATAAGGTAATCATATCTCCTCTTAGACGCCTTTTTTCTAGAGAAAATAAGTTTAATTTTGTTAGTCTTTCTTCATAACTTAGCCCCTCCATTCCCCTCATTAGTTTTGTAGCCCTTCTCTGTACTTTTTCCAGCTCTAAAATGTCTTTTTTATGAGGTGGTTCCCAAAATTGTACTCCATATTCCAAATGAGGACGTACTAGAGATTTGTATAGTGGCAGAATTATATCTTCTTCCCTGGCTTCTATACCCTTTCTAATACATGCTAATATTTTATTTGCCTTTGCAGCCGCTGCTTGGCTTTGAGCGCTGTTACCTAGGTGGTTGTCCACTAGTACTCCGAAATCCCTTTCAATATCTGATACCCCAAGATTTGCTCCATTAAGATTATAGATTGCTTGGCTATTGTTCCTTCCCAAATGCATAACCTTACATTTATTTGTATTAAATCTCATCTGCCATTTAGCCGCCCATTTCTCTAATTTATGCAAATCCTTTTGTAGGGAAAGTACATCATTATCGGATTTTATTACCTTGCACAACTTAGTGTCATCAGCAAAAATGGAGACACTACATTAGAGTCCTACTTCAATGTCATTAATAAATATGTTAAAAAGGAGAGGACCTAATACTGAACCTTGAGGAATCCCACTTATCACATTAGACCAATCCTTTGCTTCCTGTCTTTTAGCCAGCTCTCGATCCATGAGCAGATATTTACTGCAATTCCTGTATCCCTTAGTTTGCTCACTAGTCTTCCATGTGGCACTGTATCAAATGCCTTTGAAAAATCTAAAAAGACTACATCCACTGAGTTGCCCTGATCCAAGTTCCTACTAACCTCCTCATAAAAACTAATTCGATTGGTCTGACACGACCTATCCTTCATAAGGATATCCTTCATGTTGACTGCTACCTATGATCCTGTTCAAATAGACATATTCTTGTATTCTGTCCCTTATTAACCCTTCTAAAAGCGTCCCAACTACAGAAGTGAGGCTCACTGGTCTATAATTCCCCAGATTTGCTCTAGATCCCTTCTTAAATATAGGTATCACCTCTGCTTCTCTCATGTCATCTGGTAGAGACCCTGTAGTGAGTGAATCTTGAAAGATTAGATATAATGGTTTGGCTATTACAGAACCCAGCTCCCTTAGTACCCTTGGATTTATTCCATCAGGACCTGGGGATTTATTAACATTTATTTTCTCCAACCTCTTTTGTATTACTTCCTGCATTAACCAATTATTTAGTAAAGGTAGTGTAGCCCCATTATGTTGCGGTGTCCCAACCACTGGTACCTCCCTTGTGTAAACCGACGAAAAGAACCTATTTAGCTCATCTGCCTTTTCCTGGTCACTAATTATCAGATGGCCTGTGTCACATTGTAATGGTCCTATCGATTCCTTCCTGGCCTTCTTCCCATTAATATATTTAAAAAATATTTTAGGGTTAGTCTTACTTTCCATTGCAACTGACTTCTCATTTTCTATTTTAGCCAGTCTAATAGCCCTTTTGCAAGACTTGTTGATTTCCTTATAGTCACATAAAGCTGCCTCTGTTCCCTCCTTCTTGTATAATTTAAATGCATATTTCTTTTTCCTCATCATGATCTTTAAGTCATTGTTAAGCCACATGGGATGTGATTTACTCCTATTCATTTTATTTCCACATGGTACATGCTGATGAGTATGTTTATTTAGTAAGGATTTGAATGTTGTCCATTTATTTTCAGTATTCTTCCCTGTAAGTTCTTTGTCCCAGTCTATATGTTGTATTGCTGCCCGTAGCCCATTAAAGTTAGTTTTTGTTGGCCCCTTACAACTCTGTTTTTTGTATTCAATCTCAAATGAGACTGTGTTGTGATCACTGTTCCCCAAGGGTTCCCCTATTTTTACATTTGATATTATATCAATATTACTTGTGATGACTAAATCCAAGATGGCCCCATTTCTAGTAGGTTCTTGTATTACCTGGGCCAGATAATGATCCCTGAGTGTACTCAAGAACCTGCTCCCCTTAGCTGAGCTGCTGGTCTCATTTATCCAGTTTATTTCAGGGTAATTAAAGTCTCCCATTATTAGAACTTGCCCATGCTTAGCTGCATTTCCAATCTGTAACAATAATTGTATTTCCTCACTTTTAGCTATATTTGGGGGTTTATAGCATACTCCCACCAATATGCGTTTAGAATTAGCTCCTCCACTATTTAGCTCAACCCACAAAGATTCAATGATGCCATTAGTGCCAGCATAAATATCTTCTCTGACTATAGGCTTAAATTCAGGCTTAACATAGACAGATCCCTCCTCCTCTTTCACCATTTCCCCTATCTTTCCAAAATAGGTTATAACCATCCAGATTAACAGTCCATTCATGAGATTCATCCCACCATGTTTCCGTAATACCTATTAAGCCCCATTTTTCTTGTACTGCTAATATTTCTAGCTCATCCATTTTCCCAGGCAAACTTCTTGCGTTAGCAATCATACACTTTATGTTGCTATGGCTCTGCTGTTGTGAAGTGCCTGCCACAGTATTTGAGGCCCTTATTAATACCTCCCTACTTTCTATTGTAACCCTCCCCCTTCTTTTCCCCCATGGGTAACTAATTCATCCCTTTCCCTCTCTACCCTATTTACCCCAATACTTCTATATAGTCCCTCCCCCCCACCTACAAGTTTAAAAACTCCCCCAGCCGTTCTACCATCCTATCCCCTAGCACAAAAGCGCCCTCATCATTAAGGTGCAATCCATCCCTGCTATAGAGATTGTACCCAAGTGAGAAGTCAGCCCAGTGCTCTAAAAACCCAAAACCCTCTGCACTGCACCACTTTTTTAGCCACGCATTAACCTCCCTAAGCTCCTTCTGCCTCCCTGGGCTAGCACGTGGCACTGGTAGTATCTCAGAAAATACTACCTTGGAGGTCCTTGCTTTAAGCTTATTCCCTAATTCTCTAAAATCATTCTTTAGGACGCTCCATCTTCCCACTAACTTTGTCATTGGTACCAATGTGTACCAAGACCGCCGGTTCATTACCAGCCCCTCCCAATAATTTATCCACCCGATCCACAACATGCCGAACCCGAGCACCCGGGAGACAGCAAACTGTTCAATTGCTGGGATCTGGGTGACAATTTACCCTGTCTACCTTCCTAATAATAGAGTCCCCTACCACCAAAACATGTCTGTTGCTCTGCCTATTCTGCCCTCCCTCTCCTCCAGTAGAACTGTTCTCCCGGCTGTTAGAGGGAACAGCTCTATCTGGCATTGCCATTCCTGAATGGACATCCCCAACAGTTTCACTCAATCTGGCAAATATGTTGGTGTTTGCCAACTCAGAACTGGCCTGCCTCCTCCTGTTCCCCCTGATTCCCCTTCTAACTGCAACCCAGCTACCTCCCTGGCCATCCTCACTAGCCCCAGCTCCTCCCTCCATACTAGGCCCAGCTAAACTGTGCTCCGTGAGCACCACCTCCCTTTCCAGTGTGACAATATCATGAAGTGTTGCAATTCTCCTCTCCAGATCTTCAATTTGAGCTTCCAAAGAGGCAACATGCTCACACCTGTCACAGAGGTATGGACCCTGGATCATCTGTTCCAGTAGTGCATACATTTGGCAGGATGTACACTGAGTGAGGTTTCCACTGGACTGACTCATGATTATCAGTTACCAAAATACAGTGAGAAAACAAATCAATGTATTTGTATAAAGATTTCTTTTCCACACCTTAAACCAAACAAAACAGAAACAATATGTACGTTTGTTTTCTGTTTTTTCTTATAATACCCCTTTTCTTTGGATTTCCTCTTTTTATTTAATCTCCTACACAGCAACTACACTTACACTAGAAATGATTGCAAGCTGCCAAGCTCTCCCTTCCCTGGATAAAATAGACCCCGCCTACTCGCCTGTACAATGATAAATGAACAAAGGATAGAAAACACTGTCCTGCCCCACAGAACCGATTCAACAGAAAACAACAAAATACACACAGATATAACTTACACAGGCCATGCCACACCCACTCTCACCTGTACACGGATTACTGCAACAGACAGAAAACTGTGCACTGACTTAGAGCGGACTCAGGTCTTGAGACAATAAAATGTCCATGTGATGGACACTTCAATATTGATTTAGCAAAAATCATCACTACAAATCACATAGTTGTCAAACTACGAATCGTCGTCACGCTTTGCGAGCTCGCAAGAACTGCGTCCCTTCATGAGGGGCCACATTTACAGAAGGTGGAGGCTCCAACGTCGGCTGCAATGAGCCGAAGGTTCGCGAGTGGCCGCATTTGCGGAGGTGGAGGCTCCCACGTCGGCTGCAATGAGCCGAAGGTTCGCGAGGGGCCGCATTTGCGGAGGCTCTACAGCGCCTCACACACGATTACAAACACCCACACAAGCGGCACTTTACCAAAATAGATCTAACACGCAATCACTATATACGGACTTGCACAAAAAAAAATACGAAGCGCGGGACTTAGGAGAAAAAAAAAATTATGACCTCTCTAAAATAAGACCTTAAAAGCTGAACTGGGTGCACCAGAAAACATACAAAAACACAATAAATACACATAAAGACATAAAAAGCTTACCCACAACAGCGAGGGGGGGGGGGCACCTAGGACCTCCAAAGTCACGAGTTTAGACACACGAAAATCCCCTAAGCGAGAGAGAAAAATGGCAGCCGGAAAAAAAATGAAAACATGGCTACATCACCAAGCACATATGGCTTCTCAAAAAAGGCGTACGAGGTACAAGATACACTTTTAGCAAGGTCGCTAAATCATCCATAGCCGCGTACCACATACACATTCACCGCCATTTTACAACACTAACTTACACAATGCGGAAGTACACAGCTACCCTAACGGCTTTCCCTCGAGCATGCAGCCTATTTACACTACACACATTGCTGACACTTACACCTCAGCTCCACAAAAGTGCAAACCTACAATGTTTGCTGAAGGAACATCAAAACAGATTGTCAGCTCTTCAGCACAATGCATCCTGCATATATTACTTCCAAATAGGTAAAGTATATTCATTTATTAATGTATTAATTATTTCATTAGTATACAAAAACAAAAAAACTAACACAACACACACAAAACCCATTCACAGCACGACTCACGAGCGCCAACGCTGCTCGTAGCACACAAAGCCTTACAATAAGCGCAAAAAGCAGATCACTGCTGACAAAATAACAGCAAAAGCACCTATCAGATGAAAGAAAAAAAAAAAAAAAAAAAAAAAAAACACACCAACAGTCTCGCAATGAGCGCCGAAGGATCTCGGACCACCAAAAAAAAATAATGTCTGGCCCAAACAGCATTCCCTGCCTTGCAAGTCAAAAATGAAGGGGAAATAAAATTGTAAGTCGCTAGTAGTAATATAAAATATGCATTAAAAGCCACTATAGATTAGCGCAACCCCCCCCCCCCCCCCCCCCCCAAAAAAAAAATACTTACATTTTTGGTGTGTGCAAGACACTAACAACTTACTAGCGCTGTACAGTATAATAAATGGACAACAAACTTTTAAAAAGGGAAAATCTTCAGTTTAACAGACTGCTAGTGCATGGACGCTGCCATCAGTTATATATCCCGGTTACAGAGCAGGGCAAGCAAGTTACCTCTACTAAGCTTACAGAAGACAGGGGAAGGTGTTCTCTACATTAAGAGAACTGTCATACTACATCTCCACAGGAAGTGTGGAAGACACAAACATGGCATCCTTCAGACACAACAAGTGACTACTACAACACAGATTTTACCGAAAATGTTTTTATGACCCTGGTTTACACAGCTGCTAATATTAATTTGTTATAAACTTCACAAACATGGATACCAAATCTACAGTGGTCCTTTAAATATAGATACATTATATGATTTCTGAGCCAATGTAGGTACCTCCTCATACTGTTCCAGTTTGCTGCTGTTGGTGGGAATTGAGTAAACCAGACAATCTTTAATGATGGACTCCGAGATCTCCTCCCAGATCAGATCACCAAGAACTTCTGCTAGGACCACTTTATTAGTCTTCCCATCTCTCCGGTAGTCTAAAGGCACATCTAGAAAAAAAATAAAAAAAATAAAAATAAGGCCGAAGACTCCATATAAAAAGGTCACTTTCAAGTAAAAGAATGAAATGAAACAAAAAAAACGTAAAATGCTTTTTAAATAGAAAATAATATCACATATATAGGTTCCTTAATGCATAACACGATCAGAAATAATAAAAAATTAAAAAAAAAACAAATTTAAGGGAATAATAATCTTTTTTCAGTTAAATAAAGTTTAAAGAACTGCAGAAGAACTAAAACAAATATACTAGATTAACAATGCACACAGTTGTAAACAACCAAGGACAGGAATTATTGTCTATGACCTTCAATTGGGTGCCTCCTGACTGGAACCCATATGTATGTGGCCACAAATCATTTAAAAAAACAACAAAGAGAAACACATTTAAAAACAAATGCTGCTGAAGGAAACCAATATTTCAACGGAAATATGCTCCAGATATCAGATGCATTCACTTTACAGTGTTTGCATGCTTACAGGGATATTAAAAGTTCTTGGATGTTACTAGGTATATAAAATATACCCTGTGTATTTACTTTATGTTATTAAAAAGTGCTTATAAGCTCTGGTTTTACTGCCTAAAATCAAACAAATAGTCCCTGTATGGGTCTGCCCACTGTAACATATGCAGACACAGACTCTGTAGGGCTGAAAATGCAGTGTAGTGTCCTAGCCTAATAGGGACCACATGTCATGTTGAGAGATTGTCATTGTTTGCAGTGTATGCAGACACAGACTCTGTAGTGCTTGATGTACAGTGTCTCATACTAACCAGAGGGCAGGCCCATATGGAGATTGATGGATTTTAGGCAATAAATACAGAGTTTACAAGCACTTCTTAATAAAAGTAAAGTACATAAAATTAAATAGATGTGCAGGTATATTATATACCAAGTAACCCCTGCATAATCCTTTAACTAGTTTTCCTCCCAGCTATACAGAAATCAATGCCTCAATTTAAAGACTGGATCAGAACAAGTAGGGTAATAAAACCCGACAAAACAAAAAAAGGACATTATACAGGGCAGTATTGAGTTTAACATTTTAAGGACCAATTATGACCCCACAAATTAAAAATAATGTGGTTGCATAAGTCTACACACCCTCTTATAACTGGGGATGTAGCTGTGTTCAGAATTAAGCAATCACATTCCAAATCGTGTTAAATAGGAGTCAGCATAAACCTGCCATCATTTAAAGTGCCTCTGATTAACCCCAAATAAAGTTCAGCTGCTCTAGTTGGTCTTTCCTGAAACTTTTCTTAGTCGCATCCCACAGCAAAAGCCATGGTCCACAGAGAGCTTCCAAAGCATCAGAGGGATCTCATTGTTAAAAGGTATCAGTTAGGAGAAGGGTACAAAAGAATTTCCAAGGCATTAGATATACCATGGAACACAGCGAAGACAGTCATCATCAAGTGGAGAAAATATGGCACAACAGTGACACTACCAAGAACTGGAGCTCCCTCCAAAATTGATGAAAAGACGAGAAGAAAACTGGTCTGGGAGGCTACCAAGAGGCCTACAGCAACATTAAAGGAGCTGCAGGAATATCTGGCAAGTACTGGCTGTGTGGTACATGTGACAACAATCTCCCGTATTCTCCATATGTCTCGGCTATGGGGTAGCGTGGCAAGACGAAAGCCTTTTCTTACAAAGAAAAACATCCAAGCCAGGCTACATTTTGCAAAAACACATCTGAAGTCTCCCAAAAGCATGTGGGAAAAGGTGTTATGGTCTGATGAAATCAAGGTTGAACTTTTTGGCCATAATTCCAAAAGATATGTTTGGCTCAAAAACAACACTGCACATCACCAAAAGAACACCATACCCACAGTGAAGCATGGTGGTGGCAGCATCATTTTTTGGGTCTGTTTTTCTTCAGCTGGAACTGGGGCCTTAGTTAAGATAGAGGGAATTATGAACAGTTACAAATACCAGTCAATATTGGCACAAAACCTTCAGGATTCTGCTAGAAAGCTGAACTTCATCTTTCAGCATGACAACGACCCAAAGCATACATCCAAATGAACAAAGGAATGGCTTCACCAGAAGAAGATTAAAGCTTTGGAATGGCCCAGTCAGAGCCCAGACCTGAATCCAATTGAAAATCTGTGGGGTGATCTGAAGAGGGCTGTGCACAGGAGATGCCCTCGCAATCTGACAGATTGAGTGTTTTTGCAAAGAAGAGTGGGCAAATCTTGCCAAGTCAAAATGTGCCATGCTAATAGACTCACACCCAAAAAGACTGCGTGCTGTAATAAAATCAAAAAGGTGCTTCAACAAAGTATTAGTTTAAGGGTGTGCATACTTATGCAACCATATTTTATTTTTATATTTTTTCTTCCCTCTACCTAAAAGATTTCAGTTTCTTTTTCAATTGAGTTGTACAGTTTATAGGTCACATTAAAGGTGGGAAAAGTTCTGAAATAATTTATCTTTGTCTCATTTTTTTACAGCACAGAAACATGACATTTTAACAGGGGTGTGTAGACTTTTTATATCCACTGTATCTTAGATTTAGTCATCACACATGATATTGATATAGTAACAAATGTTGAAATAGGGCAACCTTTGGGAAACTGATCACAACACAGTCTCATTTGAGATTTAATTAAAAAAACAAAAAATGTAAGCGGACAACAACAAAAAAATCTTAATTTTAAAAAAGGCAGATTTTAACGGTCTAAAGGGCAGCGATACAAAGTATAGACTGGGACAGAGAACTGACAGGTACAAATACTGAACATAAATGGACAACATTTAAATCCTTACTAAATATAAATACTTATCACCATATACCACATGTAAATAAAAGTAAAAGGAGTAAATCACATCCAATGTGGCTTAATAATTATTTAAAGATCAACATACAGAGTAAAAAACGGGCATTTAAATTACACAAACAAGAGGAATCAGAGCCTGCTTTACGGGAGTACAAGGAAATCAACAAGGCGAGGACGGAAGCTATAGGAACATTACAATGTGACACAGGCCATTTCAAAATTAGGGACCAGGAAAAGGCAGATGAGCTAAATAGGTTATTTTCTTCAGTAAACACAAGGGAGGTACCAGTGGTTGGGACACATGCAACATAATGGGGCTACACTACCTTCACTAAATAATTGGTTAACACAGGAAGTAATGCAAAAGAGGTTAGAAAAAATAAAATGTTAATAAAACCCTGGGTCCTGATGGAATACATCCAAGGATACTGAGGGATCTGGGCTCTGTAATAGCCAAACCATTATATTTAATTTTTCAAGATTCACTCAACAAAAGGGTCTCTACCAGACGACTGGAGAAAAGCAGATGTGATACCTATATTTAAAAAAGGGAGCAAAAGCAAATCCGGGGAAAGAAGGGTTATTAAGGGAGAATATACAAAAATATGTCTATTTGAACAGGATTATAAGTGGAGTCAACACTGATTTATTAGGGATAGGTCATGTCAAAAAAGAAAATAAATAAATAATCGAATTCGTTTCTATGAAGAGGTTGGTAGGAACATGGATCAAGGCAACTCAGTGGATGTAGTCTCTTCGAATTTTGCAAAGTCTTTTGATACAGTGCCACATGGGATACTATTGTGGAAACCAAGGGATGCAGGAATTGCAGTAAATATCTGCTCATGATTGTTTCCTGTCTTTTAGCCAGCTCTCAAAGGGTTGTTGTAAATGGAAGATACGCCGATTGAACCAATGTGGCAAGTGGGTTTCCTCAGGGTTCGGTATTAGGTCCTCTCCTTTTTAACATATTTAATAATGACTTGGAGGTGGGACTGGAAAATAGTGTCTCCATTTCCGCTGATGACACAAAGTTGTGCAAGGTAATTAAATCCGATAATGATGTGCTTTCCCTCCAAGGGGATTTACATAAAATTGAGGAATGGGCATCTAAATGGCAGATGAGATTTAATATGAATACATTTAAAGTTATGCATCTGGGAAGGAAAAATAGCCATGCAATTTATAATCTTAATGGAGCAAATCTAGGTGCATCAGATATTGAAAGGGATTTTGGAGTGCTTGTGGACAACCACCTAGGTAACCGTGCTCAATGCCAAGCAGCAGGCAAATAAAATATCAGCATGAATTAAGAAGGGTATAGAAGAAAATATAATTTTGCCACTATACAAATCTCTACTACACCCTCATTTGGATTATGGAGTACAATTTTGGGCACCACTTCATAAAAAGGACATTTTAGAGCTGGAAAAGGTACAGAGGAGGGCAACAAAACTAATAACAGGAAATGAGGGGCTAAGTTATGAAGAAAGCCTAACCAAATTAAGCTTATTTTCTCTAGCAAAACAAAAACAAAAAAAGGTGGCTAAGGAGAGATATGATTACCTTATATAAATATATCAAGGGTCAGTATAAAGATTTGTCAGGGGTGCTTTTTGTGGCAAGAGGTTTTCAACGGACAAGAGGACATCCCTTGTGGGTAGAAGTAAAAAGATTCCACCTTAAAGAAAGAAAAAGGGTTCTTCACAGTAAGGGTGGTTAATATGTGGAATTCTCTACCAGAGGAGGTGGTGACAGCAGATTCAATAGATAACTTTAAAAGGGGACTGGATTTATTTCTAATTAAAAAAGGGAATTTAGGGTTATCCTGGATAATTAGAGACAGTATTGATGCAGGGAGAAAGCCGATCGCTAGTATCTGGGGTCAGGAAGTAATACATTTTTTTTTCCCTTTGAGACGATTGGCTGAGTTTAACTTGGGGTTTCTCTTCTGTTTGCCTTCCTCTGGATCAATAAAAAAAAAAATGTAATTATTTATAACTAACAACTAATTAATTACCAACTTATCCACATATTGCAGGTCAGAGGAGATCTTAAAAAGGTTGAACTGTATGGACTAAGTATTTTTTTCAACCTCAATTACTATGTAACATTCCTGTGTATCTATTTACTGTTATGTACTTTATTTTATTAAGTGCTTTACAAGCTCTGCTTTTACAACCTTTAAAAAAAAAAAGTGTATGCTCACTAAAATATACTCTGCTGTACTTTGGTTAGTACGAGACACTGAAAAGCAGAGACCATCTCACATGGTCCCTGTTAGGCTAGGACACTACACCATTACTATAGGTGCTCGGTCTGCATATTCTGCAATAGCCAGACCCATACCATCAAAGCAGAGCCTAT